>JAEBDU010013171.1:1610835-1729672 GCA_016802625.1 Heliconius numata
CTAAAAGTGACTCTTATATTTATTTTCATAAGGATGAATATCAAATTTTAGAAATCATCTAATTTTTGTTAATGTATACAAATCTATATCGGCGCGCGCCATGTATGCATTAAGCAAACTCATTTTGGGTGACGTTTTCTTAAAACAACAAACTTTGCAAGCCGTTGCTTAGCAACGCGTAGCGACGATTGTTATTAACATGGCGGAATAAATTGCATGTCAAATTAATTATTTTAATATATTGGCATATATCGAAAATATTACAAATATGAGAAAAAAAAGTATCCTATGTTCATCCCGGTACCCTCAAGTATCTCTATATGAGTATTTTATCACAATTAAATTAGCGGTTTGGGCCTGATTGCGTAAAAGACAGACAGACAGAGTTACTTTCGAATTTATAATATAGGTATGGATATCTCAAATTTAACTGCTGTCAGATTTAAATGTTTCACTCTTCTTAATAGATTCCTACAACTAAGTAGCCTGACAGAATCACTTAGTGATTGCCGTATTTATTAAGACTGGCAGAATAAAAAATGAAACTTTATGTATAATATATTTTTAGTTTTATACTGGTTCGATAGATAATCAAACTGTTTCGGTTCAGCAATTGACGAGAAAAGGCCATTGATGATGATGATTTCTACTTACGCTCAATGCTTCATTGAATTGCCTCTCCTCTTCCATCTCTAGAGAAGATTCACTTTCTGAAAGATGCCGGCACAACGCCTCACGACGCTCCACCTGTTATTGAAATTTTAATTATAATTAAAAAAACAAACATTTATAATATACTATTATATATATAACTAATATACTTGATGCATCACAGACACAGCACGTGAGTGCTAAAAAAGGAAGCGCCTTAACAGTTGCTTAACCTGCCTACAGTCCGCGAGATCTAAGATGAGCTTTGCTTATGTGTAAAGTTCATAATAAGTAGTGTAATCATTCAACTTGGCATTGTCACTGTAGAAAAATGGAAAATGTATGTAAATAAGCAGTAAGAACAGAGAAAAGATCTTGGACACAACGCTGTTGGCGCTTTAGAAGAGAGTAAAAATATTGAGGATGATGTCCAGTGTAAAAGAATTGATATAATTTTTTTATGTTGGTTTTTTTATCTATAATCTATATATATAAAAGGACATGTTCCCATTGACAGGTCGCACACGCACACGCACAGCAGTAACCGCTGATGGTAGAAATGTGAAATTTGGGCAGATGTTTATTTTCGTAATATGGACATCCACTAAGAACGGATTTTGAAAATTTTTTTCAATTCACATCTTTAGAGTGCAAATAAAGGTAGAAAGTTTGTGTGGAAAAATCTTTAAATTAATTGAACATGTTTTGTGATATTTTAGAATTCACCCATAAGGGTGCAATTAAGCAGGCGGAGCTGCGAGCATTCACTAGCAAACTATATTTTTAAAAGGTTTTTTCTGGCTCTACTTTTATAATCACTCACACAAATGCAAAGTTCAGCTTAAGCGTTACTTAAGCCTAACTTAAGTACTTTACTTATTAATTTAATTATTAGGTGAGCCATAATACAAAAGCAAAAATGACTAAGGTTTAAAAAAGTTTTACATGGTATGGTATAATTATACAAAAAAAACTGTTATAACATTTAAAAAATCGTAATCGAATGAGATCTTATCTCTAACCTCTTGTTGTAATTTTCGATGAAGACGCAGATTTTCTTCTCGAATGTGTTTTTCTTCTAATGCAAATCGTTGTATCTTCTCCTTGTTTTCATTCTGAGAGACCGCTAACTGATTCCTATTGAGACATGTAATTGTAATTTATTTTATGTAACAATATTGATTATATAAATATCACTTTTTTGGTGTAGTGCATTAGGATAGCGTTTGACTATAAGCGCAATGGATATGGGTTTGTTTAGTGATTGGATGATGCTTATATTTAAATTACATATTATAATACCCCAGAATACCTGGTAAACAAAAGCGCGGCATTGCGTCCCGCCGCTCAACACTCTCGAAAATTGGTCAGAAATTGGGGCATGGAGTGTCTAAAGACAAAATCCCCTTTGCCTACCCGGTTGTGGGAAAATAATATCACTTTACAAATTATATCATTACATCAAGCACAATATTATTGTTTTATAAATGTTTAACTAAAACGAAAAATCGTACTTTCGCTTGACGCAGTAGGCAGAGAGAAGTGTAATAGTGTTAAGTAACTCTGATTTATAAAGTGCAGTATCGAGTTCTAGCGACGGAAAGTCGGAAACGTAGTATTGGTTCCATCTGCCTACCCTGCTATATGCAAGATACAGTGAGAAGCTGAGAAAAAGAAAACAATATAATAATGTTACCTTAATTTAACAACCTCCGAGCGTAATGTTTGTATGTGATTGCTTAAGTTAGATGCTGTATCTCCATTGCTAATGTCCCTGGCAAGACAAAGTTATTTTATTATTACATAAAGCACAATAATAAAATCGAAGAAAACATGCTTAAAAGTATTTTCTTGTTTTTCTAGTAACCTTAACAATATCAGGTTCATGCTACGGTCTTAATATTGTTGCAAGACTTAAATATACCAGTACATGTATAGAAAAGAGTTACATTTAATAAGTGTGATAATTAAAAAGTATTTTTAGAAGACATATAAGAAACGAAACATAGCAGGACTTGAATCACCACGCTCGAATTCTTGGCACCAGTTCAAACTACAAATTTGACTACTGAACCATAGGTTGTTAGTTATTGAGATTGTTAGAGTCAATCATCATCATCATAATATCACTAAACAAGGAATAATACTTTAAAATTGAATAATATAAAGCAAATACACAAATATCCATTTTTGAATACAAAGTAAACAGCAATATTCAATAACACATTCAATGTATTTTTTTTTTTTCTGTATTTTTATTTGTATACCTATGTGGTTATTTTGTTTTCTAATACTATACATGTTTACTCTTACGTAAACTTTGGAATATTAAATGAAACCATTTAATTTTCCAAATATCAATCTAAATAGATATTGTTTTATTTAGTTCATATTAAAAGAATTCAAATGTTAAAAAAAGGTATGAAATACTTATGAAATTGTATTAAAAATGTTTAATTGCATTGTTTGTTGAATTGAATGATTGAATGTTTATCTACTGTAATCTACCTAGGGCTGGCTGGATCGGAGACAGGTTGATCAAGTCTTATTTGAAGGGAACGTTTTTCAGCTTCCAATTTATCCATTCTCTTCCAAAGCCTGTTTACCAAGGCTTCTTGTTCTTGTTCTAATGTATTTTCTAACTCTACCTGCGTAATGATAATAAACACATAGATATATAATATATATCACTTTTCTAATTATAGGATTAATGTATATTATGAAGCAGTCGTAGAGCAGCGGCACAGTGTCTGACGACTGCGTAAACACGACGATTGTGGGTTCGATCCCCACTCAAGGAAGTGAAATATTTATTTACGTTTATATTTCCATTTCTTCGCTCTGGTGTCGAGGCAAAGCGCGGCGTTGAGTTCTGCCACTCAACACGCAATGCCTCTAGCATTTGGCAGAAATTAGGGAATGGAGTGTCTTGACACTAGGTTCCCTCTGCCTACCCTGCTGTGTGCGGGATACAGCAAGAAGCTTATTTGATTTTTTAAGCTACATTTACTATAAATTTTATAAACTCATACTCATATTCAAATATTATAAACTCATACCTTCTCCCTGCGAAGTCTCTCTAAATTTGTTTGTTTTGCAAGAGTTTCTGCTTCTAATTTTTCAATCTTACGCATTAATTTATTCACCAAACACTCTTGTTCTTGCTCTAATGTTTGCTCCAAACGACATTTCTCTTGACGTAACTGTAAATTTACATTTTTATGATAATATCATAATATATATAAGTATGTTAAATAGTGATGTTATCCTTTTGAGGTAGGTCTTATCATTTTATAGTTGTTATTTCTTTTAAAAACCACAATTTATCTTTTATACTACATACATTATTTATAATTAAAGTAGTATTGAAAATAGTATAGAATAGGGAAATGTTCATTATTAGATTTTTTCTTTTTCAGCTTCACCTCAGTATCCTGCATATATCAGGCTAGACAGAACAAACCTTGTATTACTTTCAATACGGTTTTAATAATGCTGGAAAGCGGGAAATGGAGTGTTTACCCCATTCCCCACTTTCCACCGAGTTTTCAAGACATTCCATATTGAGTTGCGGTAGTCAACCACACTTTGTCTTAATGATTATCCATAATTTCTTTTAATTATTTGGTATTTCATAATTTAATGTAAATACCTGGTTTAGTTTACGAGAAAGATCATTTGTCAAACATTCCTCTTCTCTTTCATAATGATGTGCTAGGGTTTCTTTTTCTTTCTTCAAAGCTTGAATTTTCTTCAGTAATGTATTAGAAATATATTCCTCCTCTTGCTCAGCTTTTGCTTGCTAATGAAACACATTTTAAATAATTAAGAAAATTCTTTCATTAAACTTTACAATCGCTAGCAGGTAGCAATCTATAGCAGGGTAAACAGAGAAAACCAAGGGTTAAGACTTTGTTCCTCACTTTATGCCCAATTTTCAAAACTATGCCATGTGATGTTACCAGAATGAGGAAATAAAAATTAATAAAAATAAATAAAAACTCATTATCTAAAATGGGAATCAAATTCACAATCCTAGATATTTTAAAATGTTACTATGACTACTGCACTCAAACATGGCTTGTTTTTTCAACGACACAAGCTGAATTTCACAAAGCATTTCATAAAGCATCATGTTACATTTTCAATATAATTTTAGAAATAATTAGGATAATGTTGTGTAAACATAAGCAAAGAAAGCAGATTTACATGAAATATTAAATACAAAATATATATTTTTTTATGTTTTATAATAACACTAGTGGACAGGTGCAGCTTCACCTGCTTACTCACCACCCTTTTGGGTGAATTCAAAAAAACCACAAAACACATGTTCATTGATATATTTTTAAGTCTGAAAAATTGGTGGTAATCTAAAGATTTTTCCATACAAAATGGATTTTAAAAAACCATGAAACAAAAGCTTTACCAATTGGTAATTCTTGGTATTGGTAAATCTACTAACTAATTATATAGTAACAAAGTTGCTTTTGCTTACCATGCTTATGTGCAGAATACAGCATGAAGCTCATAATAAAAAACAACCTTTTTCCAAAAAAATAAAATTAGTATAATTATACAAATTTTTCATCACTCACAATTGATACTGAAGCTTGTCGCAACGCCCGATTTTCCTCCTGCAAAGCCTTGACTCTTAGCTTGTATGTATCAAGCTCTACTTTTAGTACCCTGCAATTTTTTTATATTATCTCAAACTTATGTAACTTATGTTATAAAAATAATTTTTACTAGCGCCTTATCAACTAAACAACAAAGTAGTAATAAAAGAAATAATACTATATTAAACTTTTATGAAAATATACAAATATAAATACAAATCGATAAATAAAAATTTAACCATATTGTATCTTTATAAATATTAGAAAACCAATACCTATTTTGTTGTTGAAGTGATTCAATTCTTTTTTGCAATTGATCTCGCGAAACCGTGCTTGGAGGAAGCATAGCTCCGCCATCAAGAGAGCTTGAATCACTTTCAGACGCTGAATCGCCCATTTTGTTACCTTAAAAATAATAAGTATAAATAAACATAAAAAGATAATTTAATATTAAAGATTTAGCATTAAACATACCTGGGGAAATCACTGTATCATCCATTTGCACGGATCCTTTGGATATAGACGGCGACAAAACAAAATGTCATCAAATAAAATAAACCAAAGGAAATATTCCTCAAATTTTAGTAACTACCATTAAATTTATGTAGAAGCCGCTAACTTTTCGTGCTTTACTCTTGAAAGAAATAAATAAACGTATAATATACTAAAATAATTAAGCCAATAAGAAAACTTAAATCTCGAATAATATGTCTTTATGTCTTCCAGTCATTCCAGACGTTCTATCATCTATGATTTTATTTTTTTAATCCTAATCAATTCAATGACTGTAATGGTACAGCTTAATATTTGCCATATCGTTAAATTAAGTTTTAATTCCAAAAATAATTAATTTCTTAAATATTCATTAATATAAATAATTATAATTAACTTCATTAATATTTTTGATATACTTATATTATGTATATTACAAAAATAAAGCAGTTCTAATTTAAATTCAACGAAATTTTTACATTTTTACAATGAACACTATGATTCCATGTGTAAAATACTTACCGGTAACCTGAGGTGCATAGCCATTCGCCACAAAACCGGGAAAGTATTATATATCATAATATTCAATTATTTTCTTTAGTAATTCTATTTTATTCCTTTTTATTTTATTTTATTTTCAATTCAGTTCTTCAGGCGTTTCAAGCGTGTTGAGCAGAATTTTCTTCATAATGGCTGGAGATGTATTGACGTTAAATCGGAAAATAAAATACGTTTCAACGTCATCGCTTGAATTGAAATAATTTTTGTATAAGAAATCTTGTTATTTTCTATATAAAAAACAAACCGTCTTTAAGAACTACAACCAACATTTCAGTTCTAAAAGACCTTTGTGTTTATTAGTCTTTGGTGCATAGTTTCAGGTATAATTACGATTTAAATTTATGAATATCGATGAAAGTCTTTGTACAGTTTTATAATAATTGAAGTCAAGAGGAAGAGAAGCTAATGAGCGAAGTGAATAGACACATAATATGGGTTGATAGAAACGAGATCTTTTGTATAGACACGAAAAGAAGATGTTTATAAAAACTGTTGTTAGGCTTGACATTGTAAGCTTGATATTTTGTATGAGACTTTGATTTGAACAATTTAAGCTAAGTGCAATTTATAATAAATTATATAGAAACTTAAGATATTTAATTTTATTTCTTAAACACTTTACTGTGTGGTAAATGTAAAACCACCATTGTCATACTTCAATGTAGATTGTTTTCTATTTAGTGTCGGGAGCATTGCTAAAATGCAATATAAGGTGTTAAACTGTTTCTATCCATGTCAATTAATATATAATGCCTTAAAAGCCAATAATTAGATTTTTTATAATTAATAATAATATATTATAACTATAATATAATATTTATTATAATCCTTAGACAAGACAACATAAATTTAAACAATATTTTAAAATTTAAACTTAAGTTTACAACACAGGACACATTTTTAATAAAAATATTATTGTTAATGCAGTTTTACGAATTTTTTTTTGTTTAGTATAATTATATTGATGTCCATAGTAAGGCAACATTAGTCAAATACGAAAAAAAATAAATTTGTAAAAAATGACACACACGCCATAATGTAAATTGCTTCTAGATTTGGCGTTTGAGTTAAAATTTCTGCATTTTGATGCTTAAACTTACTGTTTTCAGTATATATATGGCATTTAAAATGTCGATAGTAAATATTGGTAAGGTTTAGTTCAATAAATTTAACAAGCCAACTGTAATATATGCAGTAAAAGAGTATTTAGGTTCGACCAAAAAGATCGAAGCCATTTCGTTTAGCTCATTTAAACGATTTCGAACTCTTTATTATGTTATTCTGTCTTTACAAGAAGATAAAGAAATATTTGGTATGTAGTGAAAGATATAGTGCTCGTGAAGTGATTGTTTAATGTGGTCGCCATAGTTGAGTACTCACTTGATCCACGAAGTCATTGCTGCTGTTGTTGTACGTAATGGGTGCACTAGTGTACAATATATCTGTCAAAGGAATCATTGTTAGTCCAAACTGAATTTTGGCTCGATTTTTTAAATATATTTCTTATTAATTTCAAATCATTAATGTAACTATATTTTGTAAATATGAGTCTAGGGCGTACCTCTAAGTTTCGTAATATAACACAAAAATCAAAAAATATAACAGTACTTGCATTTCAGAATTAATATTTATTTATAATAACTGTGACTATAACTGTTGTTACTGTTCAATGATCTGCAACCAAATATGATTTGGGTGTATAGACTAAACTTTTAATTAAATAAATTATGTATAGTTTTTGTAACTAAAGGTATAATTTTTTACCATTCAGGCTAATACCTTGCAATGGCTCAATATTACCAAATAGTTGGGCAAGGACAATCATTAACTCTAGAAGATTTACAAAGATATTGCCCCAATTTAATATGTTCCGATGGAATAATAGTCAATCAAGATGATCAGCAATATCCACAACAGCAGGTGGTATAATTAATGTATTAATTACATAATAGATTTATGACAAAAGAGATGAACTAGTTAAAATATGTCTTTTTAAATGTTAAGGTGGTAGTGCAACAAGCTGAACAACCTAGTGATATAATTGTAAGTGATGGTGTTCAACCCCTAGTAGTGGGTGATGGTTTACAATATCAACAGCAATACATTATTCGTCATGAGCCGCCTTCCCAACAACCTAGAACTGACTTTCAACAGCAGCAGCAACATCAACAACAACAAGCTTTACATAGACATCAGGTAAAAGGAATTGTTTTTTTGTCTGTTATACAATATTATTGTAGATTAAATGTCTTAGCCCATCCCAACTGTATATAAAATTAATATTATACAGAATCAAAATATCTTTAAATATTTAGATATAGGCTCCACTTATATTACTTCTCTATGGTAAGTATGTATATTTTTTATTCAAATATATTATTCCTACGGTAGGATGTATTTATCATATGTTTATGAAACATTATTTGAATTTTATTATCATATTTTTAAACATTTTTTTTATTAGCTTAAAAAAGGAAACTTGAAAAAAGGCATGAAATAAGAAAATTACATAAAAGCATTACTTATAACAACTAACTTTATTTGTGTATAATTTATGGGCCATCATGCCTCAGCAGCATAGTTTCCAACTGTAAGTGTCACAGTGTGTCATTTCCACAAAGGAACATAAGTTATTTTTTTCACACTCTGGTAACAAGATAAAGCATGACTTGAAATTGTCACTTATTAAATATCTCAAAGTCTGTGCAGAAAGTGTGGAACTGGGTGTCTTAACACTAGATTCTCGCTACCATCTCTGCTAAATGTGGGATACGGCATTAAGCTATAAAACAAAAAGAAAACAACTTTATTTGTAGGTGTACTACACATCTGATTTGCCTATGGATGCACAAGTTGCGCTACAACAGGCTCACCAGATCATTGATGCATCACAACGGCCTCAACATGTATGTCTGTTGATTAGATTAAATGTCTTGAATTGTATATAACATGACATTTGCTCTACGCATGCTAAGACATTTTATGTTCAATTTTCAGTTTCATTCTATAAGTTGATATTGGATTTTATTATTTGCTGTATATAAATCTGCTTTTATATGTAGATGATTATTTTAACAATTCATTTAAGAATGTCCCCCCAGAAATATATTTAAAAAAATTAAGATGATAATATGATAAAACAAATAGAAAAAGTTAATAAATAAATGAAAGAATCATTGTTATTCAAGACTTTAATTAAATAATATACTTGATATCTACTTATTTATGATTTGTATGACTTCCTTCAATTCTGTAATCAAAATAATTTAAAATATGTTTAAAATTTATTATGCTTATTATAAAAAAAAGATATTAAAAGGCTCTTGGTTTATTTAATTCTTTAAAGCATTTCCTGGTAACTAAGATATGTTTGTAATGAATGATTGTAATACATTGAATTGAATGTTATATTTTAAAATTTATAAGAAGTATTTATAGTGAGTTAGCACTCACTCTTTTTTTTTCTAATTTTTCTTGATATAATTAAATTTTCATGATCTTATTACTTAGTTCAGAACCATTTTTGTCACTTAAAATAAACATGCTGCTTACTAACAAGACTTCATAAAAAACATACTTTGTTAAAAAATATATATTTTTATTTAATAAACTAAACTAGGTGATGGCCTTTAAAACACCCTACTAAATTTTGATTTATTATACTCAATGTTGTATAAAATATATATAAAATAAAAATTCTAAATGATTCATTATTATGTGCAACTTTTATTATTAACTTAAAACCATATATTTATACTAGAATTTACTTTTCCAAAAATCCTCAAAAATATCTTACTATAATAATTGTAAACTATCTATCATCATATCTGTCGTTATTGTGATCATATTTTTAAAATTTATTCTTAATAATTGAAAATTGTTACTCTACAACTAAAGTCCAGTGTTTCCTAAAGATATTTTTTTATTATATCGTCACATCTTTTGTCTGTTGTAACATTATATTTTAGAAATGTGAAATTTAATAGTTGGTGAGCCCTGCACATGTATTGTCTCAGCCGACTGTGATACATCCCGCGCAACAGCCGCCGCCTCAGCCTCCACCTTCGCCTGCGCAACATGGACCACCTCAAACTGTTAGTTTTTATTTCATTGTGTTGTTTAGGCCATCGTGACGTGTTGCGGGCTCGATTTCCGCTCGGGAGAATGTATTATTTTATATTTTAATCTTCTCGCTCTGGTAACAAGACCAAGTGCGACAATGAGTACTATACTCAACATGTGTCTCGAACACAAGTCTCGAAAATTTCCTGATGCGTGGGAAACAGAGGTCTTCAACACTAGGTTTCTTCTTCCCTCCATATATGTAGAATACAGTGTTAGCATAAAATTGGTTAGTATTTGGCTAACATTAAAAGCAGTTGGTTGTTTACTTTAGTATTGACACTTCAATTTCCTTGTAAATATCATTTAGCTTTGAATACTGATTTAAATTATTGCTTGTATGCTTTCACTAACTTAGTTCATTTATCATCCATTTATAGTTTAGACAATAGACAGATAATCTAGAGACAAATTATTGTTTTTAGTAATATTAATCAAATTGAAGGTGTTGCAATAATTGCGTTTAAAAAAATGACATTTTATTCTATATATAGCTGGATAGATAAAGAAAAATATTTCTCCACATTCTGGACTTATTTATTATTCCATTTGGGTCTTAGATTCCTAAGACATTATCATTTTAGCATAGTATGAAAATGGAAATAATTAGTTGTTTTGTATGGGATTTGAACTCACAATTATCGCATTTGTATTCAGATATTGTTTCACTGCACCATGAAGCCTTCTCTGTAATATTATGATTGTGATTAATTTAAGTACCATAAAGAAATAAACAGGGTTACTTTTTTTATCTGCTATTCTTTATATTTTTAGATAAATGTAATGTTCTTAGTTGGCTCATTAATGCTTTCAGCCGCCACAACAGCAACAACAACAACAGATGTCCCGCGCGTCACCGCAACTCATGCAGCATTTGCAGCATCATCAACAACAGATCCACTTGCAACAATTACAGCAACAACAACTACAACATCAGATACAACAACAACACCAACATTTACAGTCCCAGCAGATACAGCCACAGCAGATACAACACCAGATAGTGATGCACACTGCTTATGTTAATCAAGCTGTAAGTTTTTTCTCTATATTAAACTCTAGTATATTTCTAGTATATTAGCTCATAGGAAAACATACTATACTATATTAAACTACTATATAAACATATTATTGACCTGTTATTTACATGAATTCTATATATTTTATTTTTAATTCAAAACATTTTTTATTCTAATAGATTTTTGAAACTAAGAAGATTTTCCACCCTCCAATATCTAATGTCACTCAAAACAACGTCATTTTTTAACACTTACATTGTAACCATTGTGTCATTATTTGTAATTCTAGATGTTATTTACCTGTAGGCTGTAGGCCCTCATGGCGCAATGAGACGGTACTAAGTGTTAACGCGATAATTGTGGGTTCAATTCCCACGCAATGGAATGATTTAATTTAAATTATTATTCCTACGCTATAGTAGACGAAGAGTGGCGTTGAGTTCCGCCACTCATGGGGAATGGAGTGTCTTAACATTAGGTCCCTGCCCACCACAGAATAGCCTGGTGCCCACCCCAGAAATTTTAGTAACAAAATTCCGTAGGCCGTAGCGGGTGTGGTACAAGGGTGTGACTGTAACGGGACGGTTGTGGGTTCGATCCTCACTCCAGAAAGTGAAATATTTATTTATGTTTATATTTACATTTCTTCGCACTCGTGTCGAGGCCGTGAAGCTGATTTAATTTTGATTTTTATTTTTAAAAATTACCTCGAATAATTAAAAACAAAATTTACACGAACATATCTGTTGCAAAGCTAAAGACCAGGTCCCCCAGATAATAACTCTCGCCTATGCTGCCCATCTTGCTATGCGAGAAACAGCATAAAGTTACTTTTTGACCCATATAGGAGAAATAAACATGTTCCCTTGTAGGAATTTTATTTACAACCATTATGTACAGTAATGACTTATCTCACGTCCTGAACACTCGCAACACACGTCTTAACACTTTAGTATTGATCTGTGATATTATAAAAATACAACTACTGCACTCAGGTACAGTATTTATATTTACGCGTACAAATGATCTGTATTCGTTTTCAATTTCATTTTGAGAGAGAGAGATACTATAGTTATTTCCATGTTGCTTAGTGTATAAAATGTAAGGAGAAAAAAAACATACACTATTCTTCATTATAATCAGCTTCAAGTAGTGTACATTTTTAATACATCGAACTGAATATACAAAATGAGTTTTATGTTTGCTTGTGAACATCTCATAATTTCCATTTACTCACAAAAAATCTGTACAAGCTTAAACAGTAGAGACTTTAATGTCTAACATTTATTTTTGAATTTCTGTCGTAGTCTAAGAGTACAATTAAAATTAAATTTACATTATTTTCAGGGAACACCAACCCGCCCAGCTCCACCCAGATTATTAAACCAAACGCTGAATAATCCAAGTGGAGTGACGTTAGTACGGACCCCCCGACAAGTGCGGCCTCGGCGTCCAGCCATGAGAAGCCCAATGCCCACTTCACCTTTACAAGTCACTCCTAGACTCCTTAATCCGCAAATACAACAAGTACTTTATACATTGCATTTATATTATATAGTTTTAGTTTATAGTTTTTATTACATAATTTTTTGTTTTATATATAGTTGTTACTTATTAGTTATTTAAAAAAGAAATATTTAATTAAAACATATAAAATATTTTATGTGACAAAATAGCTACAAAAAGTTTATTGAATTGGCTTATATACTTTGGCTTTTAACTTAAGTTAAGTTTCAATGTATAGATATATATTTTTTTAAATTAAAAAGCTTTTAGATCAAGAAAGTAATTTAGAGAAGAAATTAAATAATTGTGTAGTTAATTAATTGACGCTAGTAATTTAATAATTTTCGCTGGTAATATAATAATGTACTATTTACCTTATTCAGACCCCACAGAGTCCATCTAGTGTTCGTTGTATGGCCACTAATGGTGCGGGCGTGGTACGAGCGCGCGCTACGCGGCCCGGCTCCCCGCGTGTGCTCAACCCACACGCGGCGCACGCGCAGCCCCGCCCACCCAGATCTCGAACGCCGTTGCTTCAGGTAATTTATTTTTAATTCATTAAAAAGCTCACCCAGGTGATTTAATTATAATTATTTTCTCACTCTGGTACCTAGACTGAGTACCCTGCTGTACGCGGTTGTAAAATAACCAATATAGGAAAGTGTTATGCGATATACGCTTGTACAGTGGACGCTATTGCTACAGGTTATTTATTTTTACGTGCTTTATACTGTAGTTTAAATTATTTAATTTACAATAATTTTATTTTGCGGCTCTCGACATTATTATACAAATAAAAAACTTTCCGCACCACCTAATTTCTTAACTTTTTTGTTCAGGCAAATCAACAACAACAGCAGCAACAACAACACATGCCTCAACAACAACAACAACAGCATCAACAACATCAATTAGCACAACATGTATTAAACCATCCTCAACAAATTCAGCAACTTAATCAATTGAAACTAACAAATCAACAGGTGTGCAATGGTATTTTTTTTGAGCTTTACGCCAGGGATGTGACGGATACCGACGGATAAAATTTCAGATATTGACACAGTTATAAAAGAATATTTCATCGATTTCGTCAGTATCTGTTAGATGAGGCCATTGAGGAGCATTGCCATAAGCGCGACGATTGTGGGTCCAAGTCCTACTCAAGGGAATTTAATATTTTCATTTCTTCGCTATGATAAAAAGGCAAACTGCGGAGTTGAGTTCCGCCACTCAATACGCAATGCCTCGTGTTCTATTGAATGTGTCTTAACATTAGGTCCCCTCTGCCTACCCTACCATATGCGAGATACAGCATGAACCTAAAAAAAATGTTAGATACGTATATTTTGGTTACGGAATTTAAGAAGATGTAGCAATAAATTACTAAATCTCTATTTTTTTTACATTTTCAGCAACAAATTCTCATAAACCAACAAAATCAATCTCCATCACAGCAATCCGCACGTATAATAACGCCGCAAGGGACAATAGTGACGCAGACATTGCAGACCACACTTACGCAACATCATACTGTACAAACAAACCAAAACGGACCTCTACCTCAACAAAATATTAATTCGACCCCACAGAGAGCTTCCCCACACCCACAACAAGTTCAACAACAAGTAAAGAAAGTAACAGTTCAACCAAACAACGCAAACGATATGGATGATCTCGAAGAAAGCATAAAAGCGGTGATAGTCCAAAAAAATCCTGTAACAGACAATCAAAGTCAACCACAACAGTTTCAATCGCCGCCAAACCTAAGACAGAACACAGGTCTTCCTACTAATCAGAATATAAATCAACCTCATCAAATTAATTTTAACCCTCAACATGGCTTCCAACAACAACTCTCGTTCGAGCATTCTCATTTGCAACAGCCGCAAACTATAAGTCAACTATTAATGGAGCCAGAAAATCCAGAAGAGGAAAGACAGTTCGTTTCTTTGCCGAACGGTCAGAGAATGTCGCTTGCGGAATACAGAAGAATACATTCGTCGCGTGTGTTGACGCAACAGCAACATCAACAGCAACAACAACAACAATCTAGGTAAGTTTTACTAATATTAAGTTTCCTAAAATGTCTCCTGTCCTGTGTGAAGTATCTGCACTTACTATTAAAGATCATTAAAAAAAAAAATGATCATAACAATCATAGCCTACATAAAAATACTACAACTAAAACAGTATAGTATCGATTTTATCTAAAAACTAGCTTGCTTGCTTAACTAATGGAAAAAATGTTCCAACTCATCATAATTTTTACCTCCAATTTGGAGAAAAAACTAATCATTCTGCGATTTTATTGTTATATTCCACAAATTAAATTTTTTTAGATAAGTCACTTATTCTTATTACATCTATTTATATTATATGAAAATAAAAGTATATATTATAACCTAGTTTGTATATTGCAGGGATAGTGGACGTCAAACATTAGTAAGAAGTAAAGAACAGCAAAGACCTGTTCAAAGAGTTCATCCAATGCAAACTCAGCAACAGTCTAATCATCTTCTTGGTTTGTACATTTTTAATAGGCTTTTAAAAAACGGTAAAATAAAACAGTATTATAATAGCTTACTCATATTAATGTCGGGAAGAAGATTCATATTAATTATTATGATACTTAAATCCTCAATGTATAGTAAATATCCATTAAAATACAATATTATTGTCACTATATTTTTTACGTATATAAACTTTTATATATTAAATAAAAACTATAAATTACTTTATGCGAAATTACATAATTAAAAAAGTTATAATACAACAAAAAATATATTTTTTAATATTGTGACTAAAACAGAATATTACAAAAATATCTTATTTAATATTAAAAATATAGTTACATAATGTTTCAAAATGATAAATTGACTATATAAAAATATTTGCTCTTATATTCTATTCCCTGAGGCCGTCGTCACGCTATGCACATCGTCTAAGCATTTCATATCCTCACTCTGGTAACAAGACAAAGCGCAGCGTTGAGCTCCGCCACTCAACACGCAATGATTCGAAAATTGGGCAGAAAATGGGGAATGCATTGTCCGAACACTAAGCTTAATCTTGCTTTATTAATATTTGCGGGATATAGATGAAATTAACAAATCCATATTTAACGTTGTAGAAAACAATGAGGCATTAAGTGGCCCATCGGAACAAACACCTGAACCGCAATCAGCCAAAATGTTAATTTTCTTACAAAATGGAGAACAAAGACTCATTACTTTTACATTACCTAAAGAAAGTTGTACACTTCAAGAAGTTTTAGAACAGGTATGTAGTTATCGTCGTAATGCGGCATATAATATAACATAGTCATGAGACAAAGCACAGCGTTGAGTTTCGTCACAAAAATTAGGCGGAAAGTGTAAAAAAGTCTCTGAATTCGACTCTGTACAACATGGACAAAGAAACTGAAAATTTGCACACCAGTTACAGTAAGGAAATACAAATAATAATTTAATGAAAGAGGACTTATACTATAGAAATGCATTTAATATGTAATTGCTGGTCTTTTAAAGTCTGACAATTTAATAAATAACTAGTATTTTATAAATGTATCATATATTTGTTAATCTTGTATGTTTGTTACAGGTTAATGTTCCTTTTACGAATGATACTAATATACAGTGTATGCAAAACACTAATAGTGAAATAGATTACTTTGTATCTGTAGGCTCAACCACTAGAATTGAGGATATGTTAGAAAATCATCCAGTGAGTATATCTTTATTTATTTATTACAGATATTTTGACGCCTTTTTGGTGCAGTCAGGAAGTATCTCATTCATTACACACACAATTAATGTTTACATTTACACTATTTTAAGATAAAGAGCAGAGTTGGGATCACCTAAAAGTAAACAATGAACTTGGTCTCATTCTTACTATTTATATTCATTATATGTATATTACTTCTAATCACGTTAAACTCGGGATAAAACTGATACAAAATAAGACAAGGAAAATAATAAATCTGTGTGCCTTAGTGAATCGATACCGCAGCGGTATAGCTTCCTGTCTTTAAATGCGGCTTATGGGTTCGATTCCCACTCTTGAAAATTTATTATTGTCATTTCCTTTCTCTGACATAAGACAACGCTCACCATAGAGGTCCACACTCAACACGCAATGTTTTTAAAGGGCGTTTTAACATTAGGTTCCCTCTGCTTATCCTGCTATACGCGAGATGCAGCGTGAAGCTAAAAAATACCGAATTGAACTTAATTGATTTTAATCCTAGTTAGGATCATCTATGTTAGTTAATATGGATCATTATTTTCGTACACTAAAATCTAAATATAATTCCTTTACAGATGCTAGTTAGAGAAATTAATAATAGAAACTCCCCAAGTGTATTACCACAAGCACCAAATAGTGAAATATCAACTCCTGAAAAAGGGCCCTGCCCTGAAAATGGTATGTTGTTGTGTTGTTTATATATTTTTTAAATAAAAAATAAAGATAGTCACTAAGTAACATGTTATTTTAATTATTTGTAACCTGGGTGATTTTTGGATTTTTTCAATATGCTCCCTCTGCCTACCCTGCTACATGCGGGATACAGCGTGCAGCTGCAAAAAATATATATATCCCTTTAAATAAAAACATAGAGACTAATCGTGGCCTAACCAATTGAGACTGAAGGAAAACCAGAGTTCGGCGCCAGAAATCGGCGAAATGTGGAGAGGGGGGTGTATAAATTATCCTGGCATTGCATGATGAAAATGTTTAATTTTTCATCCCTTAGAATCGAACCATTTTCAGCCACCGGCCTCATTCTTTTTATATATATTTTTTATTATGATATGATTCTTTTATTATTATATGATATTATTTTCTGTCTACAGTAAATAATAGTCCATCATCCCCAGAGCAGCGTTCACCTCCGCCACGTTACGTTGAAGGCATGTTGGCTGTGTGCAAATTCTGTGGATACACTGGCTATGATTTTAGTAGATGTGAACGGTATATATTATATAATTTAATCTTTATTACACTGTAACTGTAACTTGTAAATAAAGCAGTACACTATTTCTAATTAAAGCGCGGCGTTGAGTTCCGTAGCTCAATACTCAATATTTTGAAAATTGGATAGAAAGTGGAGAATCGATCTTGAGGCAAATAATATGTTAAGTAGTTGAAGTATAATGTGAATATAAGAACCTACATATGAAATTTTTAACATTTCACTCAATATGTATATAAAGACTGTTTATTGTTTTTGTATATCTATTAATATAAATTTTGTTATGCAGATGTAAAAGAGTGTTTACTGAAGAACCAAAAAGTGTACTTGCAAGTAAAAAAGTAGAACAAAAGAAGAAGGAACCTGAAAAAACACTAGATAAGCAAATGTAAGTTTTTAACTGACTTCTGTAAAAGGAGGAGGTTATTAATTTAATTCGACTGTATTTTTTTTTGGTTTGTTACCTCAGAATTTTTGTCTGGGTAAACTGATTTTGATGATTCTTTTTTTATTTGAAATCTGGTGCTTCCCGTGTGGTTACATTTTGATTTGGTAATTTTTCACAAAATGTTATCCATGAGAAAATCATATAAGAGGTGATATTCATGTTGAAGTTTTGAAGTCGGGTTTTTTTTGTTAAAAATTATATTATTTAATTTAGATATTTGTAACTTATTGTTTGGTTAAAAGACTGTAATATTTTTAGTATTTATGTTTATAAAAATAGCTTCAAGCCGTTGTCGCAGTGCATCGGCACACGTCTGACGGCAAACGCGACCGTCGTGGATACGTTTTGCGCTTGAAGGAATAAATAATGTTCATTTTCTCGATCTGGCAAGGAATCAAATCAAAGGGCAGCGTTAAGTTTCGCCCGTCAGCATATCATAACTCAAAAATTTGAGTGGTTTAACACTAGGTTCCCTCTACCTACCCTCCTATATGAAGGATACAGCATAAAACTGAAAATAAAAGAAATATATAAAATTGTATGATGTTTCTCTACGACATGAACTTTTTTTCAGTTCTCCTGATACTATTAAATTAAATTTATTGAAGACAGTGAAAACTTTAAATAATAAAAATGTAAGTATTTTTTAAATTCATTATTTATATCTTTATAACCAAATCACTTTAACTGATATACACTTAGATTTTAAAAAACTGCATTACAAATCTTTATTTAGATTTCACTAATTTCAAAAAACATATCTAGTATGTATCTAGTAGAGAATGTTTAAAATATTAAATTATATATATTTATATTTAACATAATGTTGTAAGAGATATGTTTTTGCTGTTACCCCAAAAAATAAGATATATAATTTTGTACTATAAAGTTATTGTACTATTTGCAGTTAGTCATTATTATTTTGAATTATTGAAAAATATAACTGCCCACATCTATCTTTATTTCACTTTCAGAAAATGATAATGTTTCAAACATTTTCGCTTAGATTTTTAAAGACAAACTTTTGTCTTAACCCAAAAAAATTTAAATTTTTTAGAAAATGAACAAGACGCAGTATTTATAAATGAACGAAATGCACAGATTTATAATTCACTTAGTCTAATTCGAAAAATTTTCTATGCAGAGAAAGAATATAACAGCTATAAAAATCAAGATAACAACTATAAATTTGAGGATAATAAACTTATTGATATATTAATTTTGTTAGGCTGTCCTGGCGCAGGGGCGTAAGGGTATGATTCCAACGCGATGGTTGTTGTTGAATGATTTCATTTCTTCGCTCTGGCACCAACACAAAAGCCTGGCGCTGAGCCGAAAAAGGCAATAACGCCTCAACACTCAATGCATCGAAAAGTTCGGCGGAAAGTGAGGAGCGGAGTGTCTTAACTTCCTCTGCCTACCCTGCTTTCTGCGGGATAAAGCGTGAAGCTGATTTCTTTTTATATTTTATTATCCATCCATTAGCCTTTTAAAGTCCACTGTTGGTCATAGGCCTCCCTTAATACTCGCCACTCTGTCCTGTCCTGCACCCTATGAATCTAGCGGATTATTTTATTATAAGAAACTAACATAGACAACATCGCTTGTTTTTGCCATTTTGTAGGCTGTTCAAGATAAAAAACCGACGAGAGTACGGAAACCTAGAGGAAAACAACCTGACCCGGAACCAGTCATATTGACTTTAAGTTCTGACGAAGAAGATTCAAATAGTTCAATATTTAATAATCATGTAAGTTTTTTTTATATGCTTTTATTACTACATCTGAAATTGTATTTATCAATTAATGTAAGAAAATCTTGTAACAACATTTTTAGAAAACGTATAAAAAATATAACTCGTAGCCGTGCTTCCCTCACGCCATATGATCATTCTGAATAATTATCTTTGGGTAGTAGCAAGTAAAAATGTCGCTAGAGTTATCGTAAATAAAAGCGTATAAGAATTTCGACGTAGCTTAATAAGCACAAATGGCTTAGTGGTCAAACGACTTCCATGAGTCAAGCCATTGGTTTGTTTTTAAGAATATTTTATTTCCTCAATATTTAATAACACTTTGAAAATGTTAATATTATTTTTTAACACTATCTTCACTTCCTCTTGTCAGATTCGCTAAAAAAATATTTGACAATATGTTGAGTTTTTTATAGAGTGAACCTAATGTTCTTGCTAGAAATATCAGAACATAGAGAAAATACTTTTAGAATATTTTTTGGTTAAACTAAATATTCGTTAATAACTTTTTTGGTTTTTTGTGTTTTGCTTTGAAAAAATCTTTTCAGTTATAACTATGTCAAAAAAATAAAAACATATTAGTAATAAATATTTTCTTATATACAGCTAGAACAATTGGCTAACACAAAGGAACCTTCATTGAGTGAAATTGAGGGCAGCAGTTCAGATGGTGTTGATAATGATAATACAGATGGTAAGGATTTTTCATTTTACTAAAGTTTGAGTAATATAGTTTTCTATTTTTCAGCCGCAGAGTGGTAACACTCTGACATCTTATAGGCAGAAAAAACCTAGTGCCTAGACACTTGGTTCTTCAACTGTTTACTCAAAACTGTTGAGTGGCGGAACTAAATACCTTATTGTGTCTCAAAATTATTATTTTTTTCTAACAAAAAACTTCTGTATTCAATAATACAGATAGTCGTTTGAATGAAAACGAATGAAATAATTATTTACATTTCTTCACTACGACAAGAAAAAAAACTACATTGAATTCTGCCACTCTGCGCATGGAGTATCTTGATAGTGTGTTTTCTCTGCATACTGCTTCTATGGGTAGGAGAAAATAAATAATTTCATTTTGATTATTTTATTTTTGACGTATATTTTCAATTGTTTTTTAAAGTATAAGAATTAAGATAGATATAGATAGAGGCCAGATGTGACGGCCTCAAACATGCAATTGTGAACTCGACAGGCTGTACATTCGATTCTCACTCAGACAAATGATATATTTTTATTTCCAACCACCCAACAACGCAATGTCTCCAGAATTTGAATTTTGGGCACCGGAAATGTCTTAATGAGAACGGAGTGTCTTGACCCTCTCTGCACCTTGCTATGTACGGGATAAAGAGTGAAGCTTGAAATATTAATATTAAAAAAATGTGAGAGTTTTTCGTGTAGGCGTTTCTATTTTTTTTGATATAACATGTTTTCACACCGGGAACACAAATACTTTCTTGTTCACAGTTTTAAAAATTTACTAGTTTTTCAAAATATATGGAAAATACAAATAAAAAATGTATTTATTGTTAAATCTAACTAGATAATAAAGTTTTTTCTGATGAAGATAAAAAATCTCACAAATCATCACAGAATTTGTAACTCGATATAACTATTGACTATTTATTTGATTAGATTACAATCAAATTATTATTATAAATTGTTTTACTGACTGTACAGGTATTTTCTGGCATCAGAGACAATGTTGCTCAGTGGAAAAATTATTAAGACAACCTTTGTTATGGCACTTTCTTTGTTCCATATAAAGTTACTTAATCTTAAATGTAAATATGAATTAATTACCCAAATTATTGCACTAATTGATTTTTTACATTCATTATTACTTTATTTTAATTACAAAAAAGAAACTAAAAAATACTATAAATTTTCAAGTTGTCCCTTTATTTTCTTTAACGACAATTATATTATAATTTAGTTTTTTCTTTTTCAAAAGAACATAAATAATAAAGTCATATTGAGGTAAATGATAAATCTTACTGATTATTAAAATCGATATCTATTATCGATTACTTTGTATTGTTGTTGACAACACTAGTAACTCGTCATATATAATCTTTAAACGAGGAGCTTTCTGTCAACTTGTCAAGTGTCATGGTGGTGGTCCTTGTGTTTAATGCGTTTTAAGTGTTATTTGAAATGCCTAAATTAAAGATGAATACTACAGTAAAAGGTATTTACTGCCATTCATATAATGTTTTTGCTTTTCTGAACTATTAAGTTACTTAACTTTGTTTTTTATTTGCAAATATAAATAATCGATCAATGCGTGCGGTACCCTCACAACTTGTTTCATACCGAATATTTTTTATGTTTTCATATCCACTGAAACTCCCCTGTGAATAAGATTGATTAAAATTTATCATGATAAAATCAATATAAATTGGGCCCCTACATTACCCGCATTTTATTGTTACAGTAGTTAGGTCAATGCGCTTTTATTATAGTGTTCCTAAGAATAATAAAAATAATAATGTTAAAAGAATAAAAAGATATTGAACTTAATAGATATATCATTTGCATATAGCGTTTATTAATAAAGGTTACTCTTTACCCATTGTAGACCAGAAATACAATTCAATTTCTATTACTTCTTAAGTTCTTCTTAGCTTCAAAATCCAAATTTGCAGACTTTTTTTGCTGTTTTATTCATCTATACTGGAAAAAAATATATTTATGAACATTCTTTTGATTTATAACCTTTGATTGAGTAACTGATCCACAATGGTTTAAATTTTTTGATGTTGTATGGAACTCAACATCCCATTTTGCCCTTTTTGTACCAGAGGGAGGGAATAAAGTAATTAATTCCCATATTTTGTTATCAAGCTCATTAACATATTCTGTACTGCTTCGGCAGATGGCTTCTATATTGATATTGAATATATTTTGTCCTTTCAGAAGCTAGCAGAGATGATATTTCCCCAGCTTTACAATGCATTGAAGCTTTTCTAAATTGTAGAACGATCAGAATAGGTTCATATAGATATACACCGAAAGAAAAAGTAAGTTTTTTTACCTGTCAATAATGTAAATGAAATTCTATAAAGATTGTAATTTTTATTTGCTTAATTTATTTCGTACAGGTACACATATCAGTAAAAGGTGTAAAAATTGTTGCTCCATCATTAAAAAATGAGTCAAGAGATGTTGCCCTACAAATTCAACTAAAAGAAATAGTTAAAGTATTAGTACATTTTGGTAAAGGTCTTCCAGTTATTTTTTTGTATACATTTAGCAAATGTGCAGTTTACATTAGAAAAGCTTTGGACATGGAGGAAGGATCAGGTTTGTTTTTTATTTATTTACATTTAAGAATATATTATAAATCATTCTTTAAAATATTTCATGTGAGAAGATGTTCTTAACCCTAGATAACTAAACTGTATTCACTGTTATGTAATAACTAAACATTTGTCGAGCAGTCTACTAAATTAAAGACTCCAATATCACCAATATTATTTGATTAATTCAGTAACTTCTTTCAAGACAAGAAAGTTGTATTATTTAGAAAATAAAGAATAAAGAAAAAAAAGAGTTGTTATCATTTTGCACAATGACAGCACATATAAACATGAGGGCCACAAATAACTTGTCTGCACCTAATGCAATGGAGTTCTGGTCATTCATCAAGCCTTAGATGGTCACAGGTAGTAGATTTTGCACACATTTGCTGAAAGATTTATAGGCCTTCTATATTAGAAGAGTCACCCAGAATATTCTATATCACGACTTTGATACTGCACCTCAAACAGGTCTGTAATCGATGTCTTAGCCAGGACTCCATAAGCTGACCTAGTTACGTGACTGTGGGTGTACTATGGGTTTCTGGTTATTGCTTACAATGTTACACATTTAATATAAATTATAGAAATAAAATATAATAAAACTAAATACTTACCCAAAAACATACAAAATATATAAATAAACTTCAATAGAATAAAAACAAAATTATTTTGCCAACAATTGATACTTTAATTTAATTACATGTATAAGTAACAAAAATCTGTATTTATTTAAGAATATTCTTAAAAAATGTGGCTAACATATACAATGTGTATATACTACGAGTATACATACATACTTTCGTCGTGTGGACGACGGGATGGCTGTAATATTTCCTAGTTGCCGTAAAATCAGAAACATGTGACTCAATGAACTGCTTACTAGTATTACGAAAGTAAAAGAAGCGACAGGGTCGGGGGGCACGCGGAAGTAGATACACTCGATCTACGTCCAGAGTTGCGTCGTCGATCGGACGAATGTTTAGTTATCTAGGATTAAACTTAATAAATATAAAATTAATTTCGTTAATATTAATATTTTATAATTGGATGTTTGTTAGGATTATTCTACGATCCTATGTCAAAAGAAGACCCATACAAAAGGATAACATTATTGCCCGAAATTATAACAGATGACACAAAAGCAGCGTTAAAAACTATATTTCACAAATCAATAGATGAGTTAAATACAAAAGAAGCTAATGAAATTCTAGTAAAAACCTGCCCCAAAGAGAGCAATAATGTTTCCAAATCAATGACAAGGTCAATGAGTGCATCCATATCCACCGGAACCAAAAGGTAAAAAATATATCATGTAGGATCCTTCCATTTACTAAACAAAGATGTGTCCATGTAATTTATTTTTAATAAAAATAAAACATTTTTATTTTCAGTTCCAATCCTACAGAAATAAGACAAATATTGATATATCCCCCTGGCAAAGGAGGCATCCCCATAAATACTGAAGATTACATGTGTCTAGCCCAGGATCAATTTTTAAATGATGTTATTATTGATTTTTATTTAAAACATTTAGTTCACGATATTTTAACTGATAGTCAGAGACAGAAGACTCATATATTTAGCACATTTTTTTACAAAAGACTAACAACAAAACCAAGTAAAGTGAACAAGAGTTCAAATCCCCACGAATGGGACAGTAGTTTGACACCCGCGCAAAAACGGCATGCCAGAGTCAAAACTTGGACGAAAAACGTAAATATATTTGATAAAGACTTCATTGTAGTTCCTATAAATGAAAACTGCCACTGGTTTGTGGCTATTATTTGTTATCCTAGCCTAGACGGATGTAGAAGTATGGTTGACAATAGAACTGTTGCTCCCCAAGAAACTAAGAAAAAAGGTTTGTTAATGTAATTTTTCATGCATATTAGATTCTTAGAGAAGATTCTTATCTATCTAATTCTTATCTATTCTGATATACAAATAAAAAATAACAAATTATTTCTAAAGTTGCATTCCATGATATATTTTTAATGTTTCAGAAAGGAGGTCGTCAATGCAAATAGGTAGCACAACAATAACACCTTTGACAAAACAGGAACAACTTACATTAAATTGTGATTCAGACAATCTTAGTGAAAGAGATGAAGCGGAAGCTGAGGTAAAACATTGTGTGTTGAGTGGTGAAACTTGACGTACCTCTTTGTGTTGTTATATAGAATGAGTTGATGAAAATAATATTTGACCCTCCCCACCAATGGGAATCGAACTTAAATAAAATACTATTCATTATACCATTTTCTTTTTTTTATTTTGTAACAACCAAAGAAATAAAAATAAATAGGATGTAAGAAACAATTTACTTTTTTAGGAAAGTGACTTAGACATGCAGTGTGATTCAGATGAGGAGGAGGCAGAGAAACAACCCGAAAAAAAACCAGAAGTACCTATAATTAAAAAGAATGATCCAATAAAGCAGTAAGTGTCAATATTTCTTTAAATATGCAATATGCAATGATTTAATATAATTTAAAATTATAATTTGATCAATATTAATGTGTCATATAAAATTTCAGACCATGTATATTAATATTCGACTCGTTAGCGGGGGCGTCTCGGTCGAGAGTGGTAGCGACATTACGGGACTACCTTACCTGCGAATATCAGGCAAAGGTAATTAAATGCTAAAGCAAAGTCCACCATTAATAATGAATGCATGCTAAAATTAAAGAAAAGTATTATCTTGGGTTTTTTGTGTTTCATATGCACCAATGTTAGTTAGCATTTGCAATATGTTCTTCCGATATGAAAATACATTTATCATTAATTTTTGCAGATCTCAAAAAGCAAGATTTTTAACAGAGATAATATAAAAGGATGCTGCCCAAAAATTCCACAGCAGAATAATTTTACAGACTGTGGATTGTATTTATTGCAGTATGTTGAACATTTCTTTAAGGTAATTTTACTTATATGTACATATTAAATTCTTGTTTTTGTATGTCTGTCACCTGATTTCCTTAACAAATGGACTGATTTGAATGAAATAATTTGTTTATTCCTTAGCAGGGCAGAGACGGCCGGGCACTTTGTTATATATATTAGATATGTTCATTTATTTATTATTTTTCATCACCCACTTTAATTATTTTCAGGATCCTATTTGTGATTATGCACTGCCAATTAAACAGTTAGCAAATTGGTTTGATGAAATAGTAGTGACGCGGAAACGAGAAGAAATATCCAACTTATTGAAAAGATTGATGCACAAATATAATCCAGACTCGCATTTACATTTACCTGATATAAAATTTCCTACTTGCAATGGTAATATATATAAATAGTTTTTATACTTTTCAATTACATTTTTTTTAAATTTTCTGTTATAAATTAAGTAATAATTTCTGGTTATAAAATCCTACTATTATTCTTACTAATAATATGTCCTTTAAGCTAGTTACAAAAATAGTAATCAAATAATCATGATAATAACAATAGTAATCAAAGAAATAATAATTATTAGGAAAAGTATATAAATTAAATGTGTACAAATTATCTAATATTTTTTCACCAAATTTTTTGATTATATATAACATTTATTAGAAAAAAAATTGACCTGGCTGATAATGTTGAACTTCAGCAAGCCTGGAACAACTTTTTAAGACACTTCAATGAGAACTTTCGTAACTCATTTATAAATGGTGAAACTGTCAAATTTTAGATGTGTGTCAATTATTGCAAGTTAAAATGATTATGTTCATCAAACCTACCTACACTTGTGTGAATGAATATCAGATATATAAATATAGCAGTAAATAATTTATGTTGTATTGTTATATTCCATATAAAATTTCAATATTATTGGAAACAAAATTGTATTTTCATAGAAATGTCAAACTTACAGGTGTTTTGGTTGAAACAGAAGAACAACAAGAAGACAATGCTGATGGTGATAAAGGTACTACTAGTTTCAAAATACAAAAATGTGAAATGAAAGATGGAGAAGGACCTACTATATATGTTAAACAAACATCAACAGGTGAAATATTAGTAAAAAGAAGTTTTGTTGATACATCTGATACAATACATGTAAGAAAGAGGATGATAAGACTCACTAGTGACAGTGAAAATAGATCTGTGATGCAAATCAAACCTAAAGGTGACAATGAAAATCATATTCTCATACCTATCAAGGTACACAGCACTGACGTGGTCAAAGACAGTTGTAATGCTTTTATAGTAAATAAAAGTAAAACCTTAACTGATAAAAAATATGGTGTACATAATCAAAATGTTTCCAGTGTGAATTGTGTTCGGCAAAATGTTAGTGAAAGTGACACTAATACAATCATTAAAATGAAGAGAAACAAACTAGAAGATGCAGTGACTGAAAATAAAAAGTTTAAAAAAAATGAATGTTAGCACTGTTGCTGGTCCATTAATCCAATATGTTAAATTATTATTATTTTAATACACTGTATAGTTGTTTCAAGGACTTGTAAATATTAGTTAATTTTATTTACTACATGTATTTAATACTGTATCTGTTTTATAAACATAATGTAAAATTTTAAAATTAATGTATTATATAGCTTCCAGAAATACAAGACGATAGTAATTTAATAGCTACATGATTTTTTTTTATTCTATCACTATTGAAGTTTTCTATTTATACATAAGATTATAGACAAATAAAATGAAATCAATAATGAACACTTATTTAAATACTGCCTTATCAATGTTTGTAACTTCGCCCGTGGGATCGCCGTAGACCCCGGGATATTTTAACCGATGATGCTGACCTCATTACTAAAGCGAACAACCCTAAATTTGTAGGTAGGGCTACACAATCGCAAACACACACGCTACACACACCGTCCCCGCCGGTGGAGACGAGGTCCCAGATTTACTGTGGCCCAATCGCGCCTCGGCGCGAGAGGAGCCCGCACTCGATAATCCAATAGGGCATCAAGAGCCCTCCCCAGTAGGCTGGTCGAACCGATCGAAGCAAAGCCTCCCACTACAAACGGTGTTCGCAAGTCGCGGTCCGAGTCTCAAAGGAGACGCCCTTGCGCCACTGTGTTCTTTTTTGTTGGTACCTTCGACGGTAGCCATGCCAAGGTCAGAGCTCGTTTAGCTCGGCCTCCCCAAGCCCGGTGACGCTGTAGAGGCCCATATGGCCAACAGCATACTGCTCAATCGAAAAACGAAAACGAATGTTTGTCACTGTTGTATTATATTATATAGCACATGCATAAAGTATGTGAATATAATAAAGTATACTCGGGAAGTATGTTATGAATGTTCTTTAAGGTGTTTCTGAATTCTGCTTTGCCTGTTTTATAGACACATGTCAGTTCCATTAGATTAGCTAAGCAGACCCAGTGGCGTAGCTAGGCTATTTGCTGCCTGGTGCGGCCTTTGGGACTTGATGCCCTTTAAAATGGTCTAAGGTCTAAAAAAAAAAAACAGTGTCTTCTACTCACGTAGATTAAGCGTCAGACACTAAAATGTGACATTGGCTACCTTTAAAAAAAGTAAATCGTCGACTGATGCCCCTTTCCTTTTGATGCCCGGTGCGACCGCACCGCTCGCACCCCCCTAGCTACGCCACTGAGCAGACTAATATGTCAATGAAAATATCCACAGAAGAATGAGTGTGTATTAAGAATGATAAGAAGAAAATAGAAGGTAGAGACTGGTATGTTAAAAGAGTGAGTTATGACTTATGATGGTAAAAATATTAAATAAGGTAAATGGCATCCCCTGGTAAACTTTTATAACACAATGAAATGTTTAATATCTAAGGAACTGACATTAATATGCCATTAAATAAAAAGCATAGTAGTGAAAATATATCATTCAGTCAACCGCAATGACAGTAGTAGAGAGTACGATTGAAAATGCAATTTCTTTGCTCTCTGTAAAACAAGGTGTAACGTCGAGTTTGCTCTACATACAATGCCTACATTTAGACAAGAAGAATAACGGAGTGTCTTAATACCAGGTTAGACTCCACCAACTCCACTATGCTTCTGTAATATAAAATGTGAACCTGTAATAAAAAAGACTAACAGAAGTGAAAATAGAGTTATCTATTATTTTGTATTACTTTATACATAAGACTTTATTAATATTCCGTATATAATATAACATATAAAGACTCATTTGAATAAAAAGAATTGTTATTAAGTATCGGTTGACACCGAATGTAGTGGTAAATAGAAATTACGGGATGAATAAACAAATTTGGAAAGATCTTTATATCTAATGACTTTATTCCTTTTTTATTGGTATGTACTCTTTACAATTCTGATTTAAGCTTATGGATGCCAATATAAATATTTGCATGTGCAATTGTATAATAGTTGGTTGAACAGACACGGGACTATGTCTATTCTACACACGCAATCCATGACTTGGGGTTAATAGAAAAAAAAATACATTCATTAAAATAATAAATATAAATCATAAGATACTACTAAGATAGGTAACAATTAACAGTTTATATCAAAATTCATTAATATTTGAAATCACTTAAAACAGATCATATAACACTCCTATCAAATGGATCAGTGAATTCCTCGTTTTATTTGACCTCAGTGTAAGTTCTGTAATAGGAGATATATTAGTTTATACTATTGATTGCTTTAAGTAGAGCCGGGGGAAATAATTTATTTTCTAATATAATGTTCTTTCACTTAATCACAATTCAAGATTTCAAAAAAAAAACGGTGACTGGTAAATCATCAGAACTCAAAAGATATATATTGGTATATGTATAAGATCTAAACTGTACGTATTTTTTATTAACTAGAGAAATTATTATATGGAGGGTAGATACCCTCGTCGACGTCGTCGAGTACCATAAACACAGACCATGAATTAACACTTTAAAGCACAGATCGACAAAAAAATGTTGTCGAATGACATTGACATTTTTAAGTGACAGTTACAGTATAAGTATTAACCTATAACACGATAGTAACTTTTAATATTAATATTTAATTATAACCAAATCATCCTTAAATTTATAAATCACGTATGGTTTTATTACGTTATAACGCAATATAAGCATTCCATATATATTTAAACTGCTTGTCTTAAATGGCAGACACAGAGCGACTTCAACGAATCAAAGTTAGGTATTTAATAAAAATGAATGAAATGTTATTTCTATCATGATACTGAAATATAACAATTATATAATGAAACTAATATAAATATATATATTTAAATTTTATAACTTTTAGCATTTATTTTTTCTGAGTTGATATTTAATAAAATAACAATATAATATGAAATATTTCTTGCAGCCGGTGCATTTTTAGCATCTGTTGCTGGAATATCGGCTATTGTTGGATTTAGTGCGACTTTATCAGCTGCTAAAAAAACTGATCCCAAATATTTTAGTAAAGGTATTTTCCAAAATTAATTAATACATTTTCACTCAGAATTAAATCAGCCTGTGTAAGCATCTTGTAATTTTGAAAATAAATTGTATGTATTTTTGTACATAAAATACTTCAATATCAAATAAATGAAAAGAACAATTTTGAGGCTATGGTTGTAGATTTAATTTTCATCCAGGGAAATGTATTATACTCATTTCCCTCTTACACAGAAAAGCAGTGTCTGCTACTCAAAACAAAGTGTCTTGAATTGTAGCAGAAAATAAAGAATGGAGTTCTTTAACACTAAGCTGAATTAAATGATTTATATTGTAATAAATGTGATTTTTTATATTTATAAAATTTAAATTTACAAAGGGCTACATGGCAGTGTTGAACTGGGTGACGCAGGTGCCATACTTGCTCTTAGAGCATTAGGATGGGGTACACTTTATGCAATTGGTGGAACAACATGTATTTGTTATGGAATATGGAAATTCTCTGGTGCAAAGGATGTAAGTACACTACAGAACTATACCAAAATACACCTACCATTTAAGCTTTATAAAAGATAATTTATTTTTAGCTTAAAGATTTTCGAGTAAAAATGGGAAATTTATTACCAACTCTACCTAAAAACAATCCTCCACAATCTAGAACTGAATTCACTGGATTAAATGATTTATTAACTTACATAGCAGAGGATTATGGAAAAAGAAAAGATGACAAAAGGAATTAATGTGCATAACAAACATAGGCTAGTATATTATTTATTAAATCCTTTAATTCATTAAATCTTGTTTTATTATAAACTCTTCATTATAACCAGGTTTCATACTGCAACTATTTTTACAGGTATATACTGTGAGTACACCCCAATCAATGCTGTTTAATTCTATACCAACATTAATATAGTTTAGTAGTTGAGGCATTATCTGAAATTGAGAATATTCTTTATTTTACATTGCTAAAGGATCTAGCAGAACAAGTACATATATGTAAGCTGAATATAAATATTAAATTTAACATTCTCAGCTATAAATAATAGTCAAATATTGCTTACTTGTAATTCAAATTGTCTTTCACCATTACAATATTTACAATTAGGTATTTGAATTATATTTGTTGAATTTCCAGTAATCCATAAAGGAGCACCACCTCTGTCATATCTCAAAACTTGATCAGGATGTCTTGCTATTCTCTTCGTAAATTTATTGAAAACCTTGTCTTCAGGCAAGGATTTGGCATATTCTTCTAGTTCGTTTTCACTTATATCATTCATAGTACCTGCCTTTTTTTCGTTAATCATTTTTCTCAATTTTTCCATTTCATGATTTGTATTCACATTGCTTGCTTCTTCCTAAGTTAAATATATTAAATGTTAATATAAATATGCTTATTTGTAGTTATTATATGCATTTAAGAAATAATAATTATACCTCATCTTCTTCATCTACTATTAATTCCCACTCTTTAAATAGTATACATTTACCAGCTTCCGTCACAATGAAATTATTGAGACAAGTCTCATTTACCTAAAAATTACAATAACAACATTTACATAATAAAAACTTACAATGGTGTCAGTTAAAACATTTGAATATTTAATGAACACATGACATGACACAGAATGGCAAGTACAAGAGAGAATGTTATAGTATGAATTAAGAAGAAAAAGCTCTGACGGTTTGAATGTTGAAAAGATGTATGAAGAAATTCAAGTCATTGTGAAGTTAACCTTCAAGAACACTGTCGATGATTGTGGAGGAAAGTGATGTAAAAAGCATAAAGATCGTTGGAAAGCCTTGTTTGAAGATCACAGTGGATGAGGTATAAGACATTTGGAGGGACCATAGCACTTTGAGCTCTGTTTTATCTGAATATAGTGCCAAGGTTGAAGCATAAAAGTAATATATGAAAATAAAAAAAATAAAAACCTTTTGTAAGTTACATTGCTCTTTATGTTCTTTTTGCCAATCTAAAATTTGGTGTTTTCGACTACAGTAAAATACTTTTTTACATTTTGAACAATGAGATGGTCCTTTTATACCGCAGACATTGCATAATTTTGGCCATTTATCCATAGGAAAGTTCTGCAATAAATTATAGTGTTAAGTTGTTTATGTTGAATTTGGTTATGAGTAGACATTGTAATTGTTATCCACAATGTACCTCATCTTTATTTTCTTGATATGGCTCAAATGAATAGTAGTCGTTTTTACGTCTTAGTTGACAACGTAATACTAATAAATTATCTGAAGAGTTTGATTTGCAGCACGAGCCATTTTTGCAAATAAATATAAACAGCGTACGATGAAAACAGTCATTACTTTCTTCATATGGAGCATACACCTGAAACAAACAATTTTTTCAGTGAATAATATATAACTATCTTCAATATGACCAAAATAAAAGTATGTATTACTTGACACAAAAACACAAAAGGATCGCCGCAAATTTTACAGGTTAATTCTTCAGGTGCGGGAATGTGTTTTAAATCTAACCATGCTGGCTTCCCCCCAACTTTACTTGGAAAAAATTTTGGGTGTAGTAGCCAATTTTCTTTTTCTTCAAGAAAACCAATATCTACAATTTTTTTACTCATACTGTTTAGTGTTTATAAAATGTTTCACGATGTACAGGTACACCATCACACATTAACAAACGACATTGACAAAATAAAAAATTGACAACGACACGGAACTATTGGTCTATTGACAACTTGCACATTGCAATTGTATAAAATTTAAAAATATAATTATGAATATAATTTCATCGGTATTCACAAATTTAATTATCTAATAAGTTTTATAGACATTGTTCTATAATATTGTATGATAGCACTTCTATCAGCGTATTACATTCGTAAATCCATAGATATTTTTTTACTGTCTTCAGTTCATTCCATTAATAAAATTGTGACTTGTGACCTTTTTTCCATTAATTGTGACCTATACAATTAATGGAAAAAACTTTTTTTTTATTTGTTTACATTTCATCTAATTTATATTTTATTATAAGTTTATATGTTGCTACAACTTACAAGGCCAATTTATATTATAGGCCGTTAATAAGATGTATCGACTATTAATATCGATTTTGTGAAGGTATTCTGTATACATTACTTTATTAACTTGACTTTGACAATTGACGTTTAGCTGCTAGCCTGCTATCCTAGTAAAGCCGCTACTTAGGTTAACTTTTATTTACATCTTAGTCTTACATGTTGTTTTGCGTTTTAAGAATTTTAAGCTATTTTAAGAATTTCAGTTATAGTATCATACTATAAAAAGTTCATTAATTCTGTATACATAAAAAAATCAAAATGAAATTAAAATCGAACATATCGGATTTATTTTTTGATGCAAATTATAACCAAACATATGTGAAAGTATGCGCACCTATGGTTAGATACAGCAAAGTACAATTTAGAACATTAGTAAAGAAGTTTGTAACTATTTTAAATAATTTTGTATATAAATGTTATATCTTTATATGATATCATTAATACATACTTCACACATTTTTTCAGCTTTGGTGTGGACTTATGTTTTACCCCAATGATATTAGCGGATTCATTTTGTCAGAATGCTAAAGCCAGGACAAATGAATTTGTGACTACAGTTAGTGATACACCTTTAATTGTGCAATTTGCTGCCAACAATGTCGATGACTTTTTAGATGCTTCAACATTGGTCAACCCTTATGCTGATGGAGTTGATTTAAATTGTGGATGCCCTCAGAGATGGGCTATGAAAGATGGATATGGTTGTGCTCTGCTTTCAACCCCAGAATTAGTTCATGATTTGTTAAGAAGTGTGAGAAATAAATTTCCATCTACCTTTAGTGTCTCAGTAAAAATAAGAATCTTACAAGAGCTTAAGAAAACTATAGCAATGTGCCAGCAGTTGGAGAAATGTGGTATTAATTTTATGACAGTTCATGGACGAACACCAATGCAAAAAAATGGTGATAATATTGATATAGAGACAATCAGAGATATATGTGATATAGTAAAAATTCCTGTTATAGCAAATGGCGGAGTAAAAACCTTAGACGATGCAGATAATTTATATAAGTCAACAAATTGTAATGGTGTAATGGTTGCAGGAGGGATACTTAATAACCCCAGTCTTTTTAGTGGCACCAGTAAAACTCCACTTGCATGTATAAAATTGTGGATGGATTTAAAAAATAGTAGCACAGACAAAATAACCTTTCAATGTTACCATCATCATTTGGTCTTTATGCTTGATAAGGTGTTATCTAAGAAAGAAAAGAGAGAATTTAATAACTTAAGCACATTTGAGAGTGTTGATAATTTTTTATATTCAAAAGTTATTAATTCTTATGATTATGACATTTCCCATGATATCAATATTACAGTAGATGATTTTGTAACATGTCAATTTGATAATCAAATAACTACCAAACATTGTAGTAAATGTAGGGGATGTGGTAAAAGTGTCTGTTATTGTATTTGTAGTCAATATGATTATAATTCTACTAGTGGTAATTATTTTTCATCTTTTGTTAAAGATGATGGCTTAGATTATATGGATAGCAATATTTTTAATGAATCAATTTGATAATAAATATATGCTTAGTTAAAATGTAATTTATATGTTTATTTTTATTAGAATTTAAATATCATATTGCATTAAAATATTATTTTTTCACTCCAGGCTCCATATCCCTCCTTGTTTTGTTCACCAAGATATGCATATTTGCTAGCTGTAATGATAAAATCATTAAAGGTTGGAGGACATTTGATTGTCTGCTATTACATAGGTATTTTAGATAAATATCTAAGATAATTTCTAAGCTGATATTAAACAGTAAATTATTTGTTTGTATTGTATTTTGAGCTGAACCACATCGGCCGGCTCGCGTCCATTCCCGCGCCCTCGGAGGTCAGATGTCTTTCGAGAGATCTTTATTCCCACGACTCCGACTCCTGAGCTGTCACCTCTATCGCTGGTCGCTTAAGCTGGGCCTCCCCCGGGTAATCGAGAGTCACCTGGCTGATAATTTCTTTTCTTGATTTTGGCTTGGCAAATTTACGTCTGCTGTATTCGAACATCGGCTCACGGCTGCTGCGGTTAACTTACACTACTAAACAATTAAATATAAATTATAGTGTCCGAGAAGGACACCTTAGCTGAGATCTTATCTAACTTGTATGGCTTTCTGTGAACATTCGACAACCATTAAAAAACTTAATTGCCATGAGGTATAAAATTATATTTTTTTCTTAGACCGAGGCCATTTTTTCGCTTCTACTTCTACTATAAAATTAACATTGTGAGTTTTAATTTTATCATCGTCAACTCACAACCTGAATTTATTTTATAATTTTCTAGCTCCTTTAAAATAAACACCGGCGTTGGGTTCCGACTTCTATTAATCAATACGTGACATCTTAATATGAGGAAGTTTTATTCATGATATCAGTACTTTTAACTTAATATAATTAAAACATAGGTAAAATTTTTGGAAAACACATTGAAGTTCGCGAATAACCAAGTTAAACTATATGGATAATTTAATATGTACAGAAGACATTTTCAGTGTCCTCTGTCACGTAAATATGTACCTAGATCTTATAAGACGCAAGCGATGTTTATTAACAGTGTCCGATCGAAGCAAGGTTTGCGGCCGAAATCGAATTCAGACAAACTGAAACAGTCGATGGAGGTGGACATTGCCAACTATTTATCAATAAAACAGTTAAGAAAATTTATTTTGCGTATTTTTTGTATTCTCTGGTAGGTTTATGTCCAATTGTAGTTAATTTTTTATAAGGTTACGAAGTGTGAAAACTCATATTTTTCAAGAAAATATATCTTGTCTTGAAAAATATGAGTTCTTTACGGTAACCTGGTGTTAACATCTCCAACACTTTTGTGAAATTCAAACCCGCACTGGCAGTGGCAGATTAACCAGATCCATGTGGGATCGAACCCACAACCATCACGTTCCTCGTCAGACGCCGTCCCACTGTGTCATGACGGTCTCAAATTTGTTAATTTAAATAATAAAATTTATTTATAACAACATATAGAGCATTGACCGTGTTACGTGCGTAGAGTTGGCCATATAATGTTCTTGTAATGTCATCAAGCTTATCTAATGTAAAAATCTAATTATATATTAAGTATTTAAAAAGCTCACTAAATGTTATTAAGATGTTTTAAAGATTTAATGAAAGTATACGTGAGCCCGTTACTTCGTTGGGAGGAGCAGGGACAGTCTCTTTGTAAGATTCCGCGCATTATAATGTGCCCAGTCGAACAATCGTGACATGTTAAACGTAAAGCTGATTTTGAATATTATTATATAAGTTTTGTTTTTAAGTTTTAGTATAAAAAATTAAGAAATATTTGTAAGAATATGCCGATGTGACATGTGATTCATTAAACAGAGACATCTAAGGAGAAAACGTACGTAAAAACAAAATTAATTTAGATTTAAAATTTAGTATATTCTAAATACAAGCTGAGTTACATGTGTTTTAGCTCTCCGTCCTAGAATCCTTCCATAATTCGGAAAAAAAAGATATTCAATTCATTTTTTTTTTTCAGAATTTTAGTCAATAGTTGCTTAATCTTTATTATGTAGGTTTAAAGTAGGTACCTATCCGGTATTTTATCCTACTAATATTATAAATGTGTAAGTTTGCGAGGATGGATGTTTGCTCCATTTTCACGCAAAAAGTACTGAATGGATTTACACGAGACTTTACAGTAATATGGTTTATACACCAGAATAACACATAGGCTACAATACATGTAAAGGTTTTGTATAATTTGACTATAATTTAATAAATTAAAGCGAGGAAAGCGGCGTTTGGTTCGCTAGTGAAATATACATTAAAAGTTATCTCTCTTATTTTTAGAGTCTACTGAGCTAAACTAGTTATTATATTTGCTTGAAGTATAAAATTTAAATGTATGCCTACATTTTAAAATATTACTTTCTCCATTATTATACCAAATATGTCATAACTAATGTACTAAATTAGGTACCTACATATTTTTTCGTATGTTATATTGGGCGCACATACCATCTAAATTTTTTCTATTATTTATTCAGATTTATTTACTTATTGACTTTCACGTGTGGTGCCACTCAGAACCGTTGTGCAGCCATCTTACGTGATTGCTTAATTTCTCGTAAAAATCCCGGTCATACATATATTGAAACATACAAGTTCTATTTGTTTTTGGACGAGATATTTCGATAGTATACCACTCACATAATAATACTATATGTACCTACCTTCCATATATAAGTATGTAAGACTTTGTTGCAGCAGGTACCTACATGAAATTCAGGTAGGTACTATATGCGTGACTCATGTTTAATGATAAATTGAATGTTAAATAAAGTTAAGTGATTTTTTAAAATAATAAATACCTAAATATGTTTTATTTGTAGCTTCACAGTGTATCACACATAACAGGATAGGTAGAGTGAATCTGGGAACCCAATGTTAGAACATCCAGTTCCCATTGAGATGCTTCCGTTTCCCATTTTGAGTGGCAGAACTTTCAACTCCGCTTACCCCGTTACCAGAGCTAGAAATGAAAATATTAAATATTTCCTTTCCTCGAGTGGAAATCGAACCCACAATCTGTTGCGTTTCTAGTCGCACGCTTGTGCCCCTGGATCACGGGTGGCCTTTATTACGGTTGTATTATGTTATAATATAAGTAAGTATAATTAAGTATAACATTAACAAGAAAATAATAATATAGCTAAAATATGTTACATTTTATATTACAATGTAGGTAGGCCGGACCTACGTTTATTTTATAAACTTTCCTTAAGTTTGAAAAACAATTATTTTATGTTTGCAAAATCACAACAAACAAGTAACATATTTAACATATCTATCTAATACACGACATATACGACGACTGAGTGTATACGAGTACAAGAATTAGAATTTTTCTAACAACAGAATAAATAATGATACAACATTATTTGTTGACAGATGTGTGAATGGTTGTCTTGCAGCGAATGGTGCGACGTGTATTTACAATGCAGTGGCCGTGTATTCAGCGCTCATCGTGCTGTTTTAGCCAGTGTCAGCAATTTTCTGAGGGTACTTTTAAAGTCACTATTTTAGTTTAACTATTTATTTGTTTGAATTTTACTTAAGGAACTAATAATATGGTTTTTTTCAGCTTCACGCTGTATCCCGCATTTAGAAGTGTAGGCAGAGGGTATCTAGCGGTAATATACTCTGTTCCCCATATTTCACCAAATTTTCGAGGCATTGCGTGTTGAGAGGCGGAACTCAGCTTGCTCACATTTATCTTGTCAGAGCGGAGAAATGCGAGCGAAGCAATGAAACTACTAATAAATAATAATTTATTTCCTGGAGAGGAAATCAAACCCACAACCGCCGCGTTTACAGTCACACGTTAGTTGCGCCACGACGGCTTCAACAACGAAAATAATATGCTTAAATATTTTATTATTGATTATTTACTTTATTATTATTGAATAAACTATATGATAAATGCTTTTGATATTTTCATTAAAGGAAGCGCTTCTATCATGTCCGGCAGAAGAAACACCAGTTCTGATCATTTTACCAGACTTTGACCACCATTCTGTATCGTCAATGTTATATTACATTTATAATGGAGAAGTAGTTATTAAAAAAAGCCATATGGAGAAGTTTTTAGCTATTATAAATGCAATGCAAATTTTCATCGACTCTCAATATTTGACAAACATTACCGACCTCATCAAGACTCACGATGTGAACACACACTGTCAATATTTAGATTTGCAAACTAGCGCGCGTCTTCTACGAGGCGATAATGATAATAACGAATATATCGACTTAAGCACGAGTGTAAATATTCAGAAAGTATTTAGACCATCGCAAAATTCATTTCAATATGTTAACAAGGATATCGCACAAAATGAGCGCCGGTTAAACGAAAGTTTCTCTGATTATCTAAAATCTGTACACGAATACCGACAAAGACAATCATTTTCTCGAGGTTTATTTATTGAGACATCTAGTCTAAACGGTAACAGTAACGGTAATACGGATAAAGTGTTGGCAATATCAAATGAGTGCTATCGTAAACCAACATCTCTTCACTTGACGAATGCTAATTCAGGATATCTCGACACTAACAGCTTACTCACGAAACGTTCTATTATGGAAGTCTCTGAGAATATTTCAAAATTAAAGTTTAAGCAACAAGATATTAAGAAATATGGCATGTTTTGTGGAAAGAATTGGTACGAAATATCCCGATTTCATGATTATAATAAAACACAAATTGGTTTAAATGTTTTATGCAAAAGAACTTTCAATGGAATCAAAAAAGATGGAGGGCAAGATTGGATATTTACCCGAAAACCCGTTAAAGTACAGGCAATTGAAGGTAATATTAACGTAAATTACCCGAATTTTCTTTCGAACGAGAAGAGTTCGCCCAAAAATGAAGAAAAAAGAATTCAAGAGCCGTCGCATTCAAGAGTTGCAATCCACAATAAAGTAATGCAAAGTCCTTGGAGGTCAAAAGTACCAAACAACTATAAACCTTCACATAAAATTATCCAAAATGTTTCTACAGTTAGAAATGCAGACTATGTATGTGAGGTAATATAAAATAAAATACAGTGTATACTTACGTCAAGTTTCTATTTTTTGTACTGATCTTAAAAAGTATTTTCATTTTCTAAGTGTGGCATAACTAAGAATGTTAATTAAAAAGGTATTGACATGTAAAAATATCTTTTTTATTTACAGACCTACATGCCATCAAAAGACTACAGAAATAATAATACTGCTTCTACAGTCAAATCAACATCAAAAATAAGCATGGAAACGAGGAAAAAGGATGGTGATTCTTGTGAATATATGAAATGTTCTGTGCGTTCCCTTTTTTTTTCGAACTTTGTAGTTGCTCACAATTTATTTAAATGTTCAAAATAATAGATACAAAATACAGACACATTTTTATAAGATTTTTGTGTTTTATATAAGGAATACACAATGTACTTGTAAAGCTGTTTAACTGATATACCTAATTAGAAAATTACTTTTACTTACTCTTTGTTTTCTTTCAAAATATGTCGTGAAGCTGCAAGTTGTTGTTCTTTATTTTTGGCGTTCCGAGCGTGCCAAAAGCGACAAGTCCACCTACATATCTAAACTTGACGCTTAATGACAGCATAAAAAATGGTAATGACCATATATAATATTACGTGAAGTTTAAACCATAATTTTATATTTCAGAAATTTGCCGATAACGAACTTAAATCACACGTAAAGCAGTGTGTACGATATAGATGTGTGGAATGCCACAAATCATTTTCGCAATTACGCAACTACAAGTATCACATGTCGATACACCGCGGCACAAAGGAGTTTGCTGCCACTTGCCCTGTATGCGGCAAATATTTCAACGATAAAGGTTACTTAAGCAGCCATATGAAAATTCATAGGTACATATATTATAAAATATACTTAAATTATTTTATACATTAATATTTTTTTGAATACATATAATTATTATTTTATTGGGGCTATCGTGACGCAGCGGCACAAGGGTGTGACTGTAACGCGACGGTTGTGGGTTCGAGCCCCTCTTGAGGAAGTTAAATATTTATTTACGTTTATATTTCCATTTCTTTCGGTTTCGTTACATTGCATGTTGAGTGGCGGTACTGAACGTCGCGTAATAAAATTTTGATATTTTTTGCTTGTTTTATGGCCAATTGAGATAAATGTCAATTTAATTTTGTGTCTTTAGCATTTTTTTGCAAATAAAGGTAGACAGTGAGAAAATTGTAAAATTTAACATTGCCTATTCAAAATTTATTGAAAATACTAACACCACATTTCATCTAAACGAACCAGTGAAATATATAATTTTTACCTCTACTAAAAAAATATGTTTCCATTTTTCTTTAAACGATTTGTTTTTTTTAGGAATCGTAAAGAGTATAAGTGCTCTATTTGCCCTAAATCCTTTAATCAAAGAGTTGCATATAATATGCATATGAGGATTCATACAGGTACTTGATATAAAATTTTATTAAATATTTATATTATTATTGCTTATATTAATTTTTATATAATAAAAAATATTCGTTGATCGTTGGCTGATAAAACTTAACCATCCATTGGTACTAAGGCACAAAATTTGACCACATGGAAAATTTGCTGAGAAAAATTATAATATTTCACATTTAATTTTATTTAATTTCAGTTATTTAACTCGCATTACTTAGTAAGAGCTATTTAGTTAACATGAGTATCACTAAAGAAAAATGTCACTATTAAAATATGAAAACCTTATATAAAAAGATATTCATTAATATTTAAAAACCAGTAACATAATTCACACTGTCTTTAAGAATAATACCTTGCGTATATTAATGATTCACACGATTGCACGCCTATTAATTTTAATAGTGCGTTAAGTAGGTAAATTCTATTAAAACCTGTTGTGTGTTTTGTAAAATTAAAACTGTAACTGTTGTTCTCGCGGTTAACTGTTAAATCAAATATTTTAAGCATCGCCATTTATTTATTACTAGCGGCCCAAACGCGGCTTAGCCCGCTTAAACTTATTGTTATATTATAGATATTTTTTTAAATAAGTTGTAGCCTATATGTTATTTTGATGTATTAGCTATAACACTGAAAAGTTTAATCTAAATTTGTTCAGTAGTTTTTGCGTGAAAGTGGAACAAACATCCATCCTCAGAAACTTTCATATTTATAATAGGTATTAGTAAGATAATATGTTTTATGTTTATACTGATGATACATGTTTTTGTATTAGGTGTGAAGCCCCATGTGTGCGAGGAGTGCGGGAAAGCGTTTTCTCGTAAGATGCTATTGAAGCAACACTTTCGTACCCATAGCGGGGAGCGCCCGTACGCATGCTCTCACTGCGACAAGCGATTCGCGGACAGATCTAATATGACTTTGCACTTAAGATTACATACAGGTAACCTTTCAATTAATCTCTCAATACAAGTGGCCAGGAGCACAGGCGAGTGACTGTGAAGCGCGTCAGGTTGTGGGTTCGATTCCTACTCGAGGGAATTAAAAATTAAATATTGTCATTTCCTCGCTCTAATAAAAAGAGCGGAGTGTCTCAAGATTAGGTTTTGCTCTGCCTATCCTGCTATATGGATACAGCGTGAAGATGAAAAAAAAATGATTTAAATTCTCGGCCTCGGCTAAAATATGTTGCTATTGTTAATACTTTAAGTGAGCTTTTTTCAATAAATTTATAGATTACATTGTATTTTCAGGTATCAAGCCATTTAAGTGTTCTCTTTGTCCTAAGTCGTTTACGAAGAAGCACCATTTGAAATCGCATTTAAACTTTCACACTGGGGACAAGCCCTACTCGTGCCCGCGCTGCAAGCTCGCCTTCACACAATCGTCTAACATGCGGACACACTATAAAAAATGTAACATAATTTTACAAGTTCAACTATAAACCATTTAATGATATATATATGATAATAAGAAAATATTGTATTTATTAATATTTAAGAAATGTAACTGAATGTAAAGCATTAATATAATAAATGTATTGCAATGTAGATAAAAAGTAAATGCACTTCTTATTCACAAAATAAGAATATTCTTTTAGGTTTTTGCTTTCTTCTGCACGTACCAGGGTAGGCAGAGGCATCACATTTTAGGGCGGAACTCAACACCGTGCTTTGTCTTATTAGGGCGGGATAATAAAAATAATTAATTTACCCTTCGTAATCGGATCGAAACGACAACCATCACGACAGCCTCTATTATAGATATAAAGTATTATTTTGATATATTTATTGAAAAATGAATTATAAGGATTAAATAAAATATGCGATTTTAATTTTTTTACTCCTGTTTTAATTTGTTTTGGTGTTGTAAAATAATTGGTTATCGAGGTGTATAAAATTACAGGCCTTTACAGTGAGTATTGATTTTCTGGCATATTAAATAATTATAATATTGTTACCTTGCCACAAGGAATACGAGTTTTTTGTATTTATAAATATCGTAGCAGAAGTTATTAAATACAGTGATATATTGCTTACTTTGCCATACCTACCTTAGTAAGGTATTACTTATATAATGTAAGAACGATCTATTCTTCTTAGGTCTTAGGTATTTTATACAATATTGTTACAATGTTTACGTTTGTATAATGACTGATTATTATCAATAAATTTATTAACGGATACAGAAATTCAGAGCAGTACCTATTTACATTCAACGAAATGGATAAACTGGTTAAATTTAGATCTAAATATTTATTGCTTATCATTTTCAATTTTACAGAAGAATAGTTATACAAGTTTTTGCACTTGTTTTTTTAACAATTAACAAGTGTTACATTTTATATAGATTATTTTACGAAATGAAGGATTTGTGCGCTCGAATTCTTATATAAATATCCTTCTGCTTATGTAGAAATAGATTTTTTAAATTTTTAATACATATTTTAACTGAAATATAAAGTACAAAAATACATAAGTTTCTATAAAATCCAAGTAAAACATGAACAATACAAGGAATGGTGAGAAGTCATTAACAAGATTATGCAATAGCAATTATTTGTAATAATTTATATTAACTGTTACATTTTATATTTTAATGTAATTTTATAGGAAGTGCCGTATATTAATCTAGACGATTTCGACGTTAATTATTTTAAAAGTAAATATAACAACATGAAAGTTAAATTTAATAAAAAAATATGTTGACAAACGCTGACCACACTTCCTCGATATTATAATTCATTTCTCTTTCATATATTTGATAATGTAAGTAATTATCTTTTTTTTTTAAATTTAAATAATAAAATTATTAAATTATTTTGTAACATATGAACGTATTCTATAAGAAAAGTGTAACGTCGAAATCTGAATGTTTAATGCATTATATAATATTCGTCTATAGTATGAATAATTTGACATTTTTATTTCAACGGCATTCGTTACAAAAATTTAGCTCTGTAGGTAAATGCTTGGTATAAAATATACAGATAATAATTTTTAAGTGATTGCGTGTAAAAATCTTATCTTATGAACAATAGAAATATACAAAAAGCTATCGCCCGGTTAGTAGCTATCGACAGCGACTCGACGGATCACGGTTTATTACATTCGCAAATCGTCACATTACACATTTATCTCAGCCTTTTCGAATAGGAGAATCATAATTATCGAATTTTGGAATATAAAATAGTAACTAGTAAACTCGGTGAATAATTACATGTAGTAAATGTCGGCCAGCCTACGGGCTGACTCGAGCGACTACTACCTACGATGTGAAGCACCATTTGTTCTAGCGTAGGGATAATGTACAAAGTTCATCCGTTCTACTCTAAGTAACGTTACAATTAAGTTGATGCATATACGCGCGTACTTTCTCCGATAATTCTTTAGGAACAATATTTTTAAAATACTTTAAGAATATTTAATAAGGACAACTTAAAAAGTAAGAAAATATCATCGCGTTTTTGGCACTTATCCTAATTTGAGATAAAACTTCTAAAAAAAATGAAGTAACAATACACACCACGATGATTTACCGCTGGATTCTTATAAAAGTGTGAACGCAATCTGTAGTACCTTTAGCACTACGTTGTGTCCCAAGAGAAACTAATTGAAACATTACAAACGGCTGATAAGACCTTCTTTGGTGAAATTTAAGCAATTCCCGTCATACACGATATATTGCATCTAAACAAGTAGAAAAAATATAGATAGATAATATTATAGTTCCTGCCTGTAATAACAATACCATTACACAATGATATTCATAATTAACCTATGAAATATGTATACGTATATATTTACAAGATATTTACACAAAATAAAAAATTATAAATTATTTTAGGTCGATGTTACAACACTCTATTTACAATAGAATTGAAAAAATAAACAATTGAGCATTAGCGTAAGGGTAGGCTGTGGATCTTACGAGTACCTACAACAATATTTAAGATACTAATTTGCATACGTCCTATGTAAGTACTTAGTACTCATACACATAAAGCGCTAAAACTAAATATTTATACAAGTTTACAACTTAACGTCCATATCATAATCTCATAGCCACTGAATAAGAGCATTCAACGTGTTAGTCACTCGATTGTCTCAACACATTAAACGAATACTTTTGATCACAAGACTGGAATCACATGATTCGGCGGGGAAATACGCGTCCGAGGAGAGTGCGCGGCAGCGAGGGCGGCGACTGAGGGGGCCAGCCTCAGGTGCACTCGATTATAAGAGGTTGGCTCGATTCTATAACGCTCGGCCTGGTCTCTCCGCCACCGGAGCCGTAATGTTGCTGCTCGTGGTCGGATCCCGGCGGGAGTAACGACCGGTACTGGGTCCCCGGACCTGGAGAAAGCTGCCCGTGGCCCATGGTGAGATGCGGCGTGGTCGTGTGCGCCTGCCCTCCCATTAGCACGTCATTGTGCGACATTCCCATGCGCGCCCCACCGGCTCCCACCAGCCCTCCGTGCGACGCTGAGTGCACCTCGTATGTCTCGTGCCCCTCTCTTTCGTGGCAGTCTTTGTCGACGGTACCTGCAAAGTGCACGCGAAAATGAAATCGGCCGCGTTCAGCGAGAGCGCAAGTGAAAGTTGCGGTTCACCTACCGAGAGAAAGTGCATCACGCGCAGTTGCTCTCGCCATTACGTACAGTTTACTATTCAGACTATTCCAAAAATTATAAAATAAGTGTTTTAAATAAATAAAATATGTGATGTGGATATGAAAGTGATTCAGTGACAAATTGTGTCATTCCAAATTTAAACTTGTTAAAATAGATTAAATGATAATTGCTTACCTATGCATTCTGTGTTGGCGGCGTTGGTGATCGCTAGGACCTCCTCAATATTATTCGGTTTGCAACTAGTGGTTTTCCAATGAGTACGAAGGCCTGACGCACTAATATACTTTTTGTCGCATCCTTGACAAACGTAAGGCCTATCATTTGTGTGCAGTCGCTTGTGAAGTTTTAGATGAACGAATTGGGTGAATTTTTGCATGCATAAATCACAAGCGTACGGCTTTTGGCCTGAGTGGAGTCGTAAGTGAGTTTTTAAATTCGATGTAGACGAAAATCTTTTCTTACAAATGTCACATTGATGTGGCTTTTCACCCGTGTGCACTAGGTGATGCTTTTGTAAATGAGCCAGCTGTGTAAAAGATTTACTGCAAACGTTGCATTTAAAAGGTCTTTCTCCTGAGTGCGTCCTTAAGTGCACTTTTAAATTAGATAATTGACCAAATGTTTTACAGCAAACGTTGCATTCGTAGTGCATTTTTCCATCTTTCTTCTTCAAAGGGTATGGTAAACTTCTATAACCTCGTGACGATTGTGAATTTGGACTCAATGGTGCGACCATTAAACTGCATGTACCATCTGGGCTCATGCTACTGTGTTGTTGTACTAGTTGACCATTCACATTAGAATTTTGAATAAGACTTAATTGTGAACAATTTTTAAGCGTTATGACGCTAGTTGAAGAAGGAAAATGATGATTATTTTGTCCAGTTTGATTTCTTTCATATTGATGTGATGATGAAACTGGAGAATATGTACTAGGTGGAGATCCCAACTGCGTTATTATTGTTGAGTTAGGCGGCGAGTAGAGACTATATGAATAATTTGGGTAATGACTTTCATATCGCGTTTCTCTAATTTCTCTAATCTCTCTAATTTCCCGAATTTCGGTAGTATGAGGAATAGAGTGAGGAGGTGATGAAGAATAAACAGAAACTGAATTAAGTGCTGGTAACTGCTGCGGTAGGGGCAGTAAAGATGGCAAAGGTGTTAAATTGGAACTAGAATCAGGACTACAGGCATTACCATACCTTTGGCTCTTTTTGTACGAATATGCCATTTCTGTTGGTGATGATGGTGGTGGAGTAGCATTTGGTTGCCTTCTGTTTGGGTCATTGTTATTAGTGTCAATTCTATTGCCTGTTAGAATAGTTTCTAGAATTCTAGTATCTGGTGGTGAATATCTCATGAAAGCTGGTTGTGGAGTCGGTGAAACTGTCCCATCTTCATAGTATGGTTTATTTATTGGAACTACAGTGTTTTGAGATGACTCAAGAACAATAACAGTCGATGTAGCTGGGTCACGGCGTGGCGGTGACACGTTTTGTGGGGGACTATGTATAACATCTTCAGTTATCATTAACTCCTTTTCACTTTCACAGTCCATATCTTTATTTAGAGCATAAGCTCTTGGCATTTTAATTTTAACTTTCCTGTATTCATTTCTGTGCATGTCTTGGTCAATTTTTTGAACTATAACCGTTTCTTTTGGTTCATTAGTTTTATTTGAACAATCTAATACATAATTTTCAGCATCTGAATCGCTTGAATCTTCAGGAGGAGTAAATTCATCATGGTAGCCATTGCTGTGATATCCCTCATCTGATCTTACTGACCCATCATTTGGTGTTAGCTGGTGTTCGTAATGTGTAGGTACACAATGGGTAAAGCTAGGTGATTTGCTACCTAGCTTTTCTGGAACATTTGGGCCCATTGGAGAAGGTCCTCGCATATCTCTCATGTGGATATTTTGAGCTGGTGATCGATTGTTATAGTGTCTTGGATTTTCAAGTTGATGTATAACAACATGTGACGTACTTTCTTTGTGTTGGTGAATTATTAAAGTCTGATTATCCCTGTGATGCGCTTTTACTGGTGAAGGTGGTTGCATTAAGGTATTGGGAGATATTGAAGGATGGTCATTGATAATAGGATCAGATTTTTGATGAATAATATTAGAGGGAATGTCCGGTCTCATTACTATTCTTTCATTTTTTATTGTACTTCTAAGTTCATCACGTGCTGGAAGACTGTTATTTTCATGCAATGATTTGTCACTCGCTTCACGTTTCCTTCGTCTACATGGAATTTCCGCTTCCAGGAGTTCTTTAGCGTTCGTAAGTCCAAGAACATATTTCATGTGATTAAAAGCAATTTCTGGATGTACTGGTGCAGGTGGTAATCCGTAAGCTTTCTTTATAGTTTCTTCTTTACCTAAAAATAATAAGATTAAAATGTATTATAAAAAAGTCTTTGGTTACTTATATAATCAAGATTTTTTTAATTATTTTTTTACTTACATATAGAATATGTAGCTCTTTCTGGGTCAATATCGTAGCCAAGCCTGGTCGCAAAATCTTTGCAATACCATACCATTAATTCCTCGTTTGGCATTATGTCACTAAAAAATAAAACAAAGTTATAAAGTGAAGTGAATAATAAAAAAAATGTAAAATTAACTTATTAACAATTAAATGTGGTAACATACCGAATTGTGTAAAAATAAATATGTTCTTGGTGTTGGCACGCAACGAGGTTCATTACGGAGAGGGAATATGCTGAAGCCACGTATCGCATCCAGTTCGCGACACTCGTGTCTGACCCATCCAGGTAATAATAATCACTATCTTTGAATATCTGTAATTATTAATACAAATCTATTTACTAAAGTGCTTTATACGTATTACGGGGAAGTAAAATATCGAATAACTTCATATATTAATAAGTGTATATATAAGTGTTTCTACATTTGTCATATGGAGTGTGTAGCACGTGTTTAATATTTACAGTACGCGTGCATCCGATACAAGTCATGCTTGCAGTGATTAAGACGGGAAGTCAAGGTCGAATCATAGTATCATTGTTATCTATGATAGTAAACATTATAGAATAATTATAATTTATTTTGAGTTTCGTATATTTGTTTACAAATAATATTTTGTTGCAAAAGTACCTATATAATAGACTAAGATTGCCATTCCACTTAAAAGGCAATAATAAATAAATAATATTTAATATAATTCAGAGTTATCATATTATTTACAATTGATTAAATATATTTTATATAGCTAAAGGAAACCATCACCATATTAGAAAAAGCCTAATCTCACCTTAATATTTCCATAAGTATGATGTCTGACAGTTTCTTGTACCTGGCCCAAAATAGAGAGGAATAGGTTAGTGAGAAGTAAAGAAGTGTAACTAGATATATTTATATATGTGCGACTAACGCTTGTTGCTTACATTTAAAATTAATTTGAGTTAGCCTCCTGATAGAAAAGGTAAAAGCCATAACCTTAGTGTTGCTGATATAGATCTTAGGATACAAAAAAGCAAATATAAATACAATAAATTTATTTATTCAAAATTTACTTACCCGCCAATAATATCGCCAAGAGACTTTGTCATTTGGTTTATTAGGGGTCCGTGTTCCTTCAAAAGGTCCAAATCTAGTGCCTCGTGGAATAACTCCTGTACTCCATACGCCTTCGGTCTGTACAATATATACACGACTATTAATTTCATAAAATTTAGGATTAGAATATAAATAATTAATAAAATATTACGATATATGTATTTCAGGAAAGAAGTATCGTTCGTTTCTTTACCGGCGTGTTAGGTGTTGACAGTACTGCAGATGGTCTTAGTGCCAAACTGCGCGGTAGTGTCCTTTCGGCTCTGTTTGTAACGCCGCGTTCACACGGCACGTCAGGCACTATGTACACTGTGAGCCTTTCGAACTCTTCTTCACGCATGCGCGTTACATCATATGACTCCGTTCCTCCTACAGCACCAACAGCGCCCACGCCGGGACTTGCTGTACGGCCAACCGTCGTAGTAGGGATTTCTTCACTCGTTGACTGGAATTAATAATTAGATTTTTTTTATTTCCTATATGACTGTTTTTTATTAATTTATATTAAATATTTAAGTGTCTATACCAATTTGTAATAAATTTAGAATTATGACAATCGTGCTATTAAGAGTTAAGTGAAACCAGTTAACTTAGTTGAGGCAAAAATGCGTAACTGTCTGTCTTTTTGCAAGCGGAAATTATGGAAACAAAATGCATTCCACCCTGTACACTCATCATCACTGATCTGCATATTTTGATGGGCAGATTTATTTTGGATCTTGTCTAGCTGTTTTGAAAGTTTATTTTTGCTAAGTAAGGAGATGTCGTTGTCGCTGCAGTTCGATAAAGGGGCGGCGCTACTACTGACCCAGTTTTCTTATAACTGCGCACTTTCCACTGCGCACTGATACTTCCCATTTGCCTATTTATAATTTCCGCAAATTTAATTTAACTAACTCTTATAAAAATAGATTTTGAAGGGCATATACTCTTTAAAGTATCGTAAAATGAAATTCACTTACCAGCCTCATTTTGATGCTTAAATTTGTTGAATGGTTTTTATTAATTTTAGTACCTGAAACAATAAAATTTTATTAGTAAAAAATTTTAAAAATAATTTACATCATATTACTAATAACTTACATTTAATACTGAATATCTCATTTTCTAGAGGATATCATTTTATCGAAGTCAATATTCTACTCTTTAGTATTATGAAAAATATTATTTTTATTGGTCACATTTATGGAGAAAATATAATATTAACAGACATCATCATCATTGATTGTTACATATTATTATAGTTATAATTTATAAAATAATTAATGACTATAATAATTAATTACATATCCACATATAATGATTATAATGATTCAATTATCTTTAATTAATCAGAAGGAAGAGGGTTATTACACGTGACTAAGCACGAGTCATGACATGCGTTTGCGCAGAGACACACCGCACGCGACTGTCTCTCGCTCCTTATCATAATACTTGAGCCAATTATGTTTTTAAAAGGCAAATATAACATTAAACTGATAAATTAATATTACCGATTTAAATTACATCGAAATGTTAATAAATTTAATAACATAATTGTTAAAATACATTTATATGTAATATATAAAAATATTAAAAATATACATATCAGTATATTTATACACTGATTCAAGAGTTGCTGTTATACGTAGTATTTTATATAGAATATTATGAACGTTTCTTTGTTTAAAATACAAAAAAAAATATTTAAAATCACTAATGATTATAATAAAAAAACATATAATGTCAATCGTTAAAACAATCTACATTTTCATATACATTTTAATATAGAAAACAGAAAGGTCAAAACAAATGGACCTGGATGATCTAACTGTATGTGAGTTTACAAGCTATGTGTAATGCCGGTAGTTTTTATAACAACGTTATTTAGCTTTAAAAAGATTTTTGAAAATTTTGATAGTAAAAAGGTATAATAGGGTTTGTATGAGATAAAATTCGTCAATATATGACAATGGTGAGATTATTTATGAGACCAGTAAATTTACTAATACATATTACTTATCATATGTGAATTTTCAATATTCTTAGCTCTTACCAATAAAATTTTATTAGGTGTGGATGACGTCTGTAGCAAAAGATAGTATCTAATAAACTATTTTATATTGTCATATCTGTTTCCAAATAATATTTTTTCTTTCAATCTTATTCCTGTGCTTTTCCTTATAATGATGGGAAAAACTTACTATTATCATTAAATTTCAATTGAAAAGACCAAACTTTCACTTTCTGCTTAAAAAGGGCCAAAGAGGACATTCGATGTTGGATGGCGTTGGTTTTCGCCATTTAAGCCAATCGAAAAAAAGGAAAATATTTTTGATTTGGCGACGGCACTAATTTTAAAACAGTCTACATTTTTAATTATAGAACCTTGCCTTTCATAAATAAAATAAACGGCCTTCTAAACATTACCTTAAAACCCTATCAAAGTTTGTCTATATGAATAAAACTAGTACTTTATTTACACTCTAATTAATTGTTTTCACGGTTTTAAAAATAATTTAATAAACATAAATGAAATTTTATATAACATATAATACAAATATTGCATAATACCGTGTATGTAACAGCTGTGAGTTAAAGAATAGAACACGGATAGCGCGTCGGCGCTCGCGCAGTAGGAAGCAACCTTGATGCATTGGACTTGAACTTGCCCTATACGCTGCACATACGCTTATCTCTATATTCTCATATTTACTCTATATATATAGAAATATTTAATTAATAAATATTAACACTTTAACATAATTTTAAATTAAACAACTAATTATTAAATTAAATAGATATATTATAGTTTATATATATTTTTATATTGTAAATAAATTACATAAACGAAAACGATAATTTATATAAATTTTGCATATATATTTTTTTAATATAGGAAGTCTTTAAATAAGACTATAATGTTGTAATTACGTTACGTATGTATGTGAGTGCAATGGGAACCTAACCTTGCAGTCTAATAATAATTTGATACGTTGTTGTTTCCACTGTAAATAGATATGTATAGAAGGTATATAGACAACACCATCTCGATGAAAACTGAATTTAACTTATTGCAGAAGTCATATGGAATAGATTGTTGTCAATAGTATTAATAAAGTGTTTATTGATTTATTATATAGTGTCTCGTCTTGCTGCAATTACAATAGTGCTAGAAACGTAACGTAGGCGAAATTAAAATAGACACCAATATTATTAAAAATGTGTACGCGGAAGTGTCTATATATTTTTAATTAATATTTTCACTTTCATATGTAAACTTCTTTTATATATTTTTTTTATTTTCATGTTTCTTCTTGTAATACGTTTAGAATTCAAAAAAAAGGAAATTGTAGTCGAATTAAATTATTATGGATAGCCATTACAAAACATTTTCTTGATTATTATTTATGAAGATTTATCTGCAGTTTGAACCCCTTTTTAATAACACTTACACTTATATACCACTGTACGACGCGCTTAATGTTCTAATAAGAAAATAACATAACATAAATAACGACAACATACGACATTAATACTTACAAAAATCATTATTAAGTGATATCTTCTACTAATATTAAACTTTGATAAAGGAACTCGGTACAAAAGTTTGGTAAATTGTCTTTGGTAATGAGTTAGGGAGGATGTCGAGCGACTTGAGGTACTCCAGCAGTATGCGGAGCGTCAGCAAGGGCACGAGCGGTGGGAGCCAGCGCTCCGCTCTCATGTCGGCGTCGCGGCTGCGGATGCTGCGGCAGCTAGCGGCTCGCGGGCGCGCGCGGGCTGCGAGCGGGGCGCATGGTGCACGGCTCCGGCCTCCGACCTGCCCCACGTCGCACTAAGCGCCGCGCCGGCCCGACCGACCTAGATGCACTTTTACAACGCCGAGAATGCAATCGACACACATATTCGCGTCTCGTTCCGATAAACGCATCGACGACGAAAGCGGCCCGTGATGGAGAATGCGGACGAATTTGACAGCGAGTGCAGTGAGGACGTCACGTTCGCGCCTAGCGCACCGTGATTAGACTAGAGCGGGACGGAGCCGGCCGGAGTGCGACCAGGCGCATTCAAGTTCATTACTTCCGTAGTGTGGCGGCCGCGGCGCGCCCTGGCCATGCTCCCGATCGCGCCTGCACTTCGGTCACAATACCGTGTCAACTTGCTAATATACTTTCCTTTCAAATATATTAAGTCTCAATAAGTAAAAAATTTAAATGACTAAATGTTTAAATATAAAAATATATGACTCTATATGTCTAAAAAGTATAAACTCCAAATACATATTACATTTATTACAATGTAAATACTATCAATAGGCTAAAACAAAATTATAAATTTTTTTTACGCGTCCAGTGCGAAACTGTTAAATAAACACGTTAAAAACAAAATATGAAAGGGTAGCGTGAGAACGGTAGCGAAAGCCATGATAGGGCGGGCGGGCGGTCGGGCGCGCGCCCGTGCCTCCCCGGAACAAGCTTTCACTCTCGCAGGTCGACGACACGGGCTTCATATGCCCTTACTTGCGATTCTCGATGTCATAGCACCATTTCCCTATGCTAACTCGCTTTAAAGCATCATTTCAGGAAAGAGATAGTGCAATACGTAATTTTGTAAAAACTTGCCGCTTCAACGTGGTAGGGGTGATGCGTTTAGCCTCCACTGTCGACATAGCCCGCACCCTGCCATCCACCATTATCCAATATTGATTTCACTATTTACAGTCTTTAATCTGTTAACAGCCTCAAACTCTGTGAATTCTGAATAATAAACATGGTGGCTGCGCGGGCTGCTAACGCTTTAATAAATTAAGCTAAGGACTAGGTAGCGATACTTTAGGCACGTATATAAATTTTCAGGTTAAAATTTTAAAAAAATAATTCATTGTAAAATTTTCAGCCACAAGATTTTAAGCTAAACTAGTAAAATTTTTGTTTTATTTTTTAACACCAAATGAATTTAAAATTTAGAAACGCGTTTTCTATATAAATAATTGTCATTCATTAATTGGGCATGACAGCGTGACCGATTTATTTAATACTGGCCTAAATTATTCTCCCCTTGTTACATCAGGGGCCCATTGCACCCCATTACCGCTCATGACCTACCCTACGTCTGCATCCTTGCAGACAGGTCTGAAGCTCCGCTTCCGTCGCGATCGATTAAGACTAATGTTTACAAACGCTGAAACCCATATGATTTAGTATAGACGATATTTTTTTACTTATGAACTATTTGCTATATGGGTACGATTGATTGTATGCGTATATCTATATGTCTTGAATACATATTTTAAATATTTTAGTCAATATTCTTACGATTTTATTTTATGTTTATAATGGTTGAAAGAACATGAAATACCTTTATAGATGTAGTAATTTATAATTTAATTGTAATTTTTAATTAACTTTATAAAATTTTATATCTCGTATCGTTTTAAGTTTATGTAATACAGCAATATCTACAAATTATGAAATATCTATTATTAATAGACGTATTTTTATTTATATATTTATAGAAATCTTTTCAAAATCAGTGTTTAACATTAATTTATATACAGTGTAAATTCTAAACGTCATTAAAAACCTAAAATAACTATATCCAAAATAGGGTAATTGGTTCTCAATTAGAGCGTGAAAAGTGAAGCGCATCAAAGAAAATGCAGTTTTCCACCGCCGCGCCGGTGGAGGCTCGAGCGATATCAAAACACAGAATGTTCCGGGGTGAACGGCCTCGGCTGCGTCGTCCCACTGCGCTAGCCCCCGCCGCCCGGCGCCGCGCGCGTCTCGCTGTGTGCACGACTATTGGGCACAGGGGTCGTTCACATCACACCAATTTTCTTTAAGCATGCAGTTTCAAGCTTTGAAGGCTTCATCTCGATCGTTTTAATCGTTTTCAATTATTTTATTTGCTGTATCTGATAGTTTATTTTTTAAAATTTGTTACTAAATTAATGTTATAAATATGACTGGTGTAATATTTTTTTTTTAAAATAAACAAACATTTTGTTCCTTATTGTTTGAATAAATACATTTTATATTATTTTTTTATCTATATTACTCAACGTAAAACAAAATTAACACAACGATTGATATTCTAAAAAATACTTTTTTTTATGTTTCGCATCCATTGAAGGAATAAAGTTTTATCGATCTCACAATACATAGTAGTGTGTGGTTCGTCTGTCTGTAGTTGCAGTGCCCACAGCCTACAGTACAGTGCAAACCCGATTTCCCCCTTCTTGGGGTAGGCTTCAACACTCATTCATGCCTTTTTCCTGCTCTAGCCGGGTTCAAGCGCATAACGCGCTCCCGCTCGTGATGCTTCCGTGTTGGCCGGTACATACGCGCATGCACTAGACCTAACCCAATGCAGTGAATTTTGCGTAGGGTCGTTGTCCTCGCCTGCTATATCCGCACCAAACTTAAGTACTAGCTATTACGAGACGACTCTCAAATCTGGCTGAGACCGTAGGTCGTAATCAGCTGTAAAATCGTTATTATTAAAAGAATTTGTTTGCGCTTTTATGACGCTTAAGAAATATGTGCAATTTTTGTAGATGCCGTTGTAAAACTTTAGAATTGTATAACAGAACCGGTAAGAACAAAAGCTATTCTAACTAAAGGCCGTTTGCTTTATGGTTGGTGACTATAAAAGAATCACGCTAAAAAGACCATTTGCACAAATTGCATTTTTTGCACAAATTCAAAGGCCTTTTTTCAATTTCAGAAACAATATGCATTAAAAAGTGTACAAAGTCCCGAGGTAATTAGTAACAAAACATTAAAGGTTCTACTTTGGAGATTTTTTAATGTTTTTGCTCAGCCTTGGAGTTCAGTGTAAATTGTGATGTAATGACGCAATTATCGTAAAATGTTTTTTTTTTTAATAATATTTTACAAAGGCGCAGAGGTATACTTCTAATTTATATAACTTTTGGTTTTAAACTTACATATTTCTATGAAATTCCTCGTAAGAATGTACCTTATATAATTTACTTTCCATGTAATATTGTTCCTTCAAGAGTGTTAGTATAAGAATAATTTCCAGATTCAGTTATTAGAAGTGTGAAGTACAAGTCTAGAATGTGGCTAGGGTCAAAAGCCGCGCAGTATGTCAGCGCTTAGTATTCCGTGAGTCCGAGCCCGGCCGGCTAACGGGACCCGTCTACACCGGCCTTTACTTTCATCGATCCAACCGACCACGGTTTACTTTCCTTTGTTACTTACTTTTAAATTAAATTCGATCAATTTCATGTTTGTTAACATTATTCCAATGTCAGTATTAACTTAACGTATTTAATATTTTATTATATGACGTGTTCTTAACCAATTTGTGGGTATATGTTCTTATACAAGCATATTTTAGTTAATGGTTTCTTACAATACTAATATATAGACTAGCCCGCATAATTCGATACCACTGTGACAAAATAGATCCCTAATAATTATCCATGGTTTATAAAAAAAAACAACAAAAGGCTAGGAGCAAGTGTTTGCTCATATCGCAGGTAGAGGATTAAGTCCGGAAAAATAACAACGAACCTTTTGTTAAGGACGTACCGTTATATTCATTTGAGATGTTTTCAATCAACACAGTGCTAAGGATGCATGTATTTCATATAAAAATTGTAGTGTGTACTCGTATGTGTGGTTAATATAAAGTGATTGTATTACTCAGAAAAAGTTGTACTAGAAATATTTTCTGCAAAATAACAGTATAGTAGACTTTTCTGGAACTTGAGTCATATATCCTTTCCAAATAGGTTTATAGCCTATGCAGTGCACAGTTTCCATACATAATTTTGTGTTGCAGTAGTGCTACCTACATTATCAATAGCTGGAAAAATAAATTGGCGACCGAGTCGAATGCATTTTAAAAATTTTAAAAACTTGTTTTCAGAAAAAAGGTAAAATATATGATAAATATACTATTGCAACATTTTCCTTAAAAAATAAAAAAAATGTATTCTATTTCATTAAACAGGAAGATCAAATAATACAATGCATGAAATGATTCAAAGATATTTCATACGGTACCTATGGGATCCGACTACCGTTAGGTAGAGTCGATAAAAAATAAAATAGGAGGGTGAAATCAGAGCCCAGCGGGTGATGGCCTCTGCAGGGCTCTAATATTTACTAAGGTAACAAGAACAATTTTATACATATAGGTATATACCATTACTTTTCTTAAATAATATAGCTTTAGATTTAAGTATAGACTTATTATATTAGTATTGTAATTAGCACGTGCATTCATTCATTAAATGTCAACTAAAGTCAACGTACCGGCGTGACACGCTTCGGAATAGTGTTGTCTCGAGTATTTTTCCTATTGCATAACCGGTAAAATATGTATATAAATATGCATTCGAAAGACTTGGGGTGACAATAGAGTGAACGGTATTCGCTGTGGTATGGTATATGCTTCTCTATGGTGCGGTAACCGCTATTACGGCCGCCGGAAATCACGATCCGTACGTTTTATTTGAATAACATGCATGTGGCACGGTTTATTATAATATAAAACACTTTCTGTGGACTCTATTTTATGGACTCATTAATTATTCAAACTTATACATATGACAGACTGCAGATATATTGGTACAACTGCCTGGGTGTCTAGAATATTTTAAATAAATGTTAATTTTACTCATAGTTTACTGCATTTCTATAAAAAAAATACTGTTAATAAAGAAATACAGGTATTATTTCATACCATATATGACGAATGACATATGCTACAAACAAAGAGTACTGAAGCGTAAAAATCTTTGTTATATAATAGATGCATGCGTGCACGCCCGGGGCACACCGAGGTACCGTTGGTCGAACAGGTTACAGTACGCTGCCCGCGCGTCCCTTCTTCCCGCGATGTTTACCAAGCATTTACTTTCTACCCATCAAGGACCTTCCTGGCACTCCCACGTAAGCGTAAGTGATCTCGTCGGAAGGCGAGAGAACTAGATATTTATATTTTTTTTTATACATATATGTTTCTTTATTTCAATGTAGAGTTAAACAAGTCATACTGGATTACATACAGATTGTTTGTGTATATGTTTTAAGATCAATATTAAGTATAGCATTTTTTAAAGTTACTAATTAATTAAATTTAGATATGAAGTAGTATTCGTAATGCTTTTTACATCTTCAATTTTAAAATTTTCGTAAAAATGTATAAAATTTATTGCATATGCCAATACTTTAATTAACCAGAGAGTCTGTTTAATATAAATGTAATTATTAAATTTATTGCAAGATAATATAAAAAATGAAAATAAGATTTTTTTTATATTGTGTATTATATGAAAACGATAACTATTTTTTGTATTTTAATAGTGATCTGGGTAACTAAAAGTAGAGTCGGGTTTTGTTAGACCTCTTCCAATGACCAATTCCATGATCTATGCATATATAATGTGTATAGTATATATATTGTATAGTAGTAAGATAAGTTTAACCTGCATCTTAAAGACGTGTCTTCAGAAATAGCTAGGATAAAAATTATCATATCTAATAATATTGTATAAAACTTAATTTCAAATCATGTTTTAAATTTATATAAACATTGATATGTGTTTGTAATATATTATTTAATTGACTTGTGTTGCATTTCTTAAAAACGAAACAAATTCTGAAAACTTATCAATAAATTAAATATATAGTTCAAGCTAATTTAATAATATATATATAATATTAATATATCAATCAATATTAAAATAAATATTTAAATATATCGTACGTATCTTTTAGTGTAGATTTAAAAGCATAAACATAAGGAGATCAAGAGAGATTGATATTAAACTTTATCATAAGAAGTGTAAACACAAAATGGCGTAAGCGAAAGCAGTCAGTTCGGCCGCGGCCGCGAGCTCGCGGGTCAATGACCGAGTTTTCACGGGTTTGTCAGCTTGCTGTTATATCATCGGCCGGAGTCAGTGTCATTGCCGAAACAGCGAGAAGCGTGTGTGCCAAATTGAATCCTTTCTCTTTCCATATTGAGCTTACTTTTGCTTAAACGTGAAGAAGTTTTTTGGTTCTATTTACTATATTTGCACTTCATTTATGTATTGTGTTCGTAATTTTTATATATAAGACTGTAAGATGCTTGTGTTCGTGAATTTTTTACACGATCACGTACGTCTGTCTACTGTCAATTATTTCAGGATGATGTATGCGAATGTGCGAGCGATATATGTAGATATATGTAGGTAGGGATAGTTTTTTATAATATTTAGTTTAAATGCTTATTTTATTTTAATAATAGTTTTAAATGTATAATTAGAAAAAAAATATTTAACGAGCTGAAAGAGATACAATATCTTGTATGAAATTCACATACTATATTGTTATTTTTTACATTTTTTTATATTGTAATATATATAACATTTTTTTCATTATTTTTACTATTCCCAACATTGTCCATATGAACAATTAAAACATGGTTAACGTATTCATATAGACGTTACCGTAAAGTTGCATATATAATTAATACACGATGATCTAATAAAGCAATATAGTTCATTTATAAAGTTAATTATAAATAATTGTAGTTTGTTTACAGTCGCACGCACATGCCATTATGTGAGTGGGGTGTATTACGTAAGCCCTCACGTGCGAATGTTCGCCTTGAAATTGAACTTGTTGAGTTCAAGGTCCATTTTTTGCAAGTGATCTTCAAAGTTTGCGCTTGCGCAAGTGTGTGTGTGTGTATGTATGTGTGTTATGTACATTATACTTATATAGTTCTCAAGTCTTTATGGTAATTATAGCCAAATCTCACCCAGGATGATGGTGTGTATTTTGAATGTGTATCAATAATACATAAAAATAACATGATGTTAGCTTTAGAGAAATAAATTTACTTTTAATTTAAGTATAACCCTTTTTTCTTAGTGCTCTAAAAGCTCTCCTAACTGATAACTTAATTATGTTCAATATAAGAGATTTAGATCCTTAAATAGAATATACATTTTTGTATTATAAACTAAGTAATTTATAATCTATATTAAACATAAACTTTTAAAAATTTAAAATATGTTAGAAAAAAATTAAAAACAATAGCAGAAAAAATATTTAAAATAATTAAATATTTGAATAACATTTTATTAATAAAGTTAACTAATGCTAAAATTATTATTAAGAGCTTTTCAGCCTTTACTTTCAAAGGTTATGCAATGAGAAAACCTTGAAGTTTTCTTTAAGACACGCGCGTTGATGTCTTTTAAACGCGAAGAAAGCTCCTCGCTTAACCACTCGTTAACCAATAATAACCTATATTTATTATAACATATAACATAACACAATAACTCACCAATTCTCTCATAATAATCCAGCCTCGAAACGCCCGATAATATATCCAGATCGTAAATAATCCGTATAAATATATCACTAAACTTAAAACTACACTTCACGTCACTTAAAAATATTATTAAAAATATAAGTCTTGCATGAGATCTCTGTTGCTTTCAGTCTGTAACACTCTATGGGTTCATATTGGAGCGGCGTTAGCGCACCGACAGCACCGCGTAACTGATAAAGTGTGGCTGTGTCATGGCCGGAGACGTCTACCGCCGACTACCGCCTGACCGCCGCCTGCGCTTCTTCCGCACTGCGCCCGGGTGAATGAACTGCTGCGTGCGAGCGAGACGACCAATGCCATGGCCACACGAACACTTCTATCTCAGCGAGGCGATCTAGTACAAGTGTTAAATTGTGTATTTTTATTCTATGTATTTTTCATTTGTTCATATTAGTTTGTATATGTTTGTATATGTGTGATGTAAAATAAAGGAAAATAAGGTGAAGATAAAATAAATATGGCATTTCAACTAGTAATAACTAGTTGCTTGTTTGTATGTACGGAGCTAGTAAAGCTCCGTTTAGGTATCGTTAAAATATGGAAAATATAACAAATTTGTCCATTTCTTATCTTTTTTTTTTTTGGAGCATAAAATAACTAAGGAATTGTCTCCATAATAACTAAAAATATATTTGATTATAAAAATAAAAATAGATACATACAATTGTATTGTAATAAAAATAATAATATGGTCTTGTCATGATTAAACACATTAACAGAATTTTTAAAAAGGCAATTTAAATACCTGGACTAGAGTCCAGATATTTAAGGATTAAATATCTAGAGATAATTATGTCTAATTTTAGTAGTAGACAAGAAAGAATACAATAAAAGCTGACGATTTAGAAAAAGTTGGAAAACGTTGCGGACCACGTGCCTGTCTGTAATGTTTGCTTCGTAAAAATATCAATATAAAAAAGCATATCAATTACGTGTCAAGATATTTATAAGTTCTACCTTACTGGTATTCATTATATTAATAACTAAAAACCATAACTACTACGTCATAAGTAATAACTCCTTTTTTTTTTCATCTTCACGCTGTATCGTGCAAGTAGTAGGCGGTAGGCAGAGTGAGCTTATTGTTAAGACACTCCGCTCCTCACTTTCCTCCGAATTCTGGAGGCATTGGGTATTGAGTGGCATAACTCTACGCCGTACTTTGCCGCGACACCAGAGCGAAGAGTAAATTTAAATAAATACTTCATTTCCACGAGTGGGGATCGAATCCACACACTCACGCTCCTGCTCCATGACTGGCCTCAATAGACTTAATTAACTTAATTTAAAAATTTACATGTTGTAAGGATTTGTTAAAAGTATAATTATAATTAGTTGAAATTATAAGTATAAAATATTTAATTTAACGAATAGTCATTATCTGTGAAACTGTTTTATATTAAAGAAAAACTATTGTAAATGGTATCAAAAAAGGCACGAGCTCCCAAAGAACCAGATGGTGTTTCAATGACACGTTACGTCACATGGCACTCCTTCTCTTAAACATACTTGAAAATACAATAAATACTTGAATGTATAAAATATCAGATAAGAAGGAATAAAGCACTAAGTAACTGAACTTGTAGCATGTTAAAAATAACAAAGGACAATATTATGTAACTTCGATCACAGCGTTAATCGCGGTCCGTGATCAGATTTGCTTACCTGCAGAAACCCCTGGCTTTTTTGCCTTCAAAGGGTGGCCATTATAACCTGGTCACGTAAAAAATATAACGGTTCTCCATCCACCCCGGCACACATTGCGATGACAAAAACACAACGAGACTATTAAGAGAAATGGAAAAAAATATAATGTGATGTTATATTTTACTAAGTCGGTCTGGTTATACGGCTAAATTTAAATTATATGATTCTAGGAACCACGGGCATGTCATCGAAATTTTTCAAGTATTAGATGAATTAAGGAAAAATATCTTTTTCATACTATTCATAACAAAAAATACATGTATGCCTAAGATTTTTGAAATAAACTGTCACAAAGAAAGTTTTAAGGAAGGACTATAACAATTGTTTAATTTATTCAGCTTAACTGTTTACTCGGTAAACAAGAAATAACAAAGACTTTTATTGTACAGTAGCTAAAACCCGAAGAAAGGGTTAAGCGCATTTAAATATTTTCCTCACCATTGATTGCCATTTAAGCGACGACGTGAGCAACTTTGCACGTCTTATCGACTGATTTACAATACAGCGTTTATTTATTTACTTCATTGTCATTAAATTTATTTGTGGAACTAAAATATTTTTTTTAAACAGAATATTATGTTAATACTGCATCTTAACAAAAAAAAATAGGTGATGATAAAGAACTTAATCTCATCTCACAGAACTAAGATTTTATATTTTACTCTTAATAATATAATATTTTGTATTATAAATCTTAAAAGAAAGCTTAAGAAGCATTAAGCTTTTCATAAAACAAGAAAATAAACGGGTTTCGTTAACAAAATAAAGTAATGTTGAACATTTCTAAGTCGAATACTTCAGCTAGAGTAGTGTGGGTAGGTGGGTAACAAATATTGAGTTAGTAAAAAAAGACTCGTCCAAACTCGGACCGGCAGGACGCGATCAGCGATTCGGGTGCAACGTCCTCGGCCTTGAAGCTAGATGAACTTACGTAACCGGACATCAAGCTTCCACCGAAATATTCCTTGGTTTTTTGCAACTCCCACCTCCATAATTGATGTCTTGTCTGTTCTGTAGTTACATAGGAGCTATGTGTTTGAGGGAATTATATATGAAATACACAGTTTTTATTGCTATCCTATGATGTAATATTTTATTAAATAACTCAGTACTAGAGTACTAATTTAGCTTAGTATCATTTAAAGCTTTTATTAAAATATATATTTTTGGATTAATTTATAAAAATTCAAATGAAAACTCACGTAATGTACGTGATTGGGGTTCCGTATTTCAAAAGGAAAAAAACGCAACCCTTTAGTATGACTTTGTTATCTGCTAAGACCATTTATCTTAAAAACGCGGCATTGGATTCTTTTAAAGCACAGAAAAATTATCAATCTTCTAAGTAAAAGCAATGAAAAGATACGAGCATCTGCATTTTGAATGAAATTGACAATTGACATAATCTATAAGGTTACTACTCATGAGCCTACAGTTATGAAATTTGGCACGAAGTTTGTAACTTGCAATAAAAATAAAGAAAAAATCTCGAAAAATAGGTAAAAATCATTACAAATTTATATTTGCAGTTAATTTTACACTAAATGAGTAAATTTTAGTTTGTCAACTTTTATAAGTTGTGCCGTTGCCCGTTGACCAACAATCCTAAAATTGGTACGGAACCTTCGGTGTCCGTCTCACGATTGACTAGTTTTTTAAGTTATATATAAGTATAATATCATAACTATTTAAAAATTCTAGTTCTAGTTTAATATGTATATTTATTAAACTAACTCTTTATTTCAGATAATATTTATGAATATATTGCAAAATACAATATATAATACGGATGGTCCGACGTTATCCCATTAAATGCAGGGTTGGCATAATATCTCCTAATTCAGAAGATGAAATAGCGGAATTTACCTCTATTTTCCTGCCTGTTCTCTAAATGTGTTAAAAATGACATTTAGAAACTTATGATGCTAATAATGCCTAAATAAATTAAGTTAAAATAAATAAAAATAAATCAGTGTCACGCTTTATCCCACACACAGCAGGGCAGACAGCGGGAACCTAGTATTAAGACACTCAACTCAACGACGCTTTTTGCCTCGAAACCAGAGCGATGAAATGAAAATATAAATATAAATAAATAATAAATAAATTAAGTTTTTCAATTAATTTCTTTTATCGTAGGAGGAAATCTATTTTATAACGAGTTGTTGGCTCAACAGAAGTGATACTGATCGCAGAAGTATATACAGCATGATATAAACTATGGTGATGTCATAACCAAAACCGAGGTTGTACAAAAACAGCCATTGTATAAGAGTCGTGAGGCTAGTTCTGGCTGCGGACGTGCGTTGAACTCTTTTGAGTGCTACAACCATTAGCCAATTATGAGGGGTTAACGACGTTTGAATTGCTTTTGGAACTATGAAAAAATTATAATTTATATTTCTGAAAAATTAGAACTAATTTTAAATTATAAGTAAATTTATCATAATATCACGTCATTTATACTATCGTTTTCATGGTATTTTTGAACAGAAATTAAAGTATTGGACATTATGCAATTATAAGTAATAAAAAAATTGTAAACGACGTTAAAATCTATTTACGTTTATTTATTTACTTATCACTATATAATAGAGGACATTAACTGAGAACCCGCATGGCAACGTTTTTGGCCTTCGTTGCAAAATATTTGGTGAGACCAACAAAAACATAACAAGCATTTGCTTTTATAGTTTATTCTGTTATCTATCTTCGTATATCTTTAAAATATCAAACCATTTCAATATTATTTACATAAGCTTACATAAAAAATGTAAAAGATTGAAATCAAACAAGAAAATAGTATTATGTACCTACATAAATAATTTATTTGCTTATTACATACTTTTTGTATTGTAAAAAGGAATAGACTTGCTTGTTTAATTTTGTTTTCCTTGCGCTTTTATGTTCATACACTATCATATTTTTTATTGTTATCTTCTTGAAAATTGAAAATGAGAACTTTTAACTTTATTCTGATTGGTTTGTGCACGGTTAAGCGTAGAAATGTTTATTTATATTAAATTAGCATACATATTACATAGTGTTAAAGGCCATTTTACTTTTTTATCTTACATTTTTTATCTGTTTTACAAGAAAAACATTTTTAGGCCTACGGCGTCGAACAGTCTTCAAAAATATTACAAAATACTTTGGTGAAAAAAAAAATTATTTACCTTATGCACAAACTATTAATAATTATTAAATTATGACAATTGTTCATAATTATCAAATCTTTATTATGTATTTCAATTTACAAGAAACAAAATTTTAAAATGAAGAAAACCTTTAGCATATGAAGTAATTTAATTTATTTTTATTCTTTATCCTTGAAATATATATAAAGAATAATAATAAACATTTTTTATAAAGTCTGAGATTGCCCTTAACGTGATAACATTCTATTTCTAAGCTCGTTTCGCAATAAGCGTTGGCAATAGCTCGTCTAGTGTGCGGCAAAGTTCGATCACCCGCAGATCAATACAAAAAACTTGTTTGATTTGTGTATGCCACTAGCATTTTCTAGTTGACATTCAAAGTTGCTTTATGTTATATAAAAAACAATATTAGGTTACTGCAAAGTACCTATACGATAAACTCTTAACATCATCTTATTTCACAGTATTTTATGTTTTTGTCCTATTCTACGTAAAAAATTTATATAGATTTTATTAAGTATAAAAAATTTGTAGTGATTATTTAAATAGGCTATGAAAAATTTACATAAAGTATGCACGGCGCTGGCTTTTTTGTTTCTACAGTATGCTTCCAGGATATCCACCGTCTTGGTAGACGGCCATGTTTCAGAAGGCTGTTTGTCAGAAGATTCTCTGATTCTCTAATATACTTGGTGCCTACTCATTATTTATAGCAACACAATTCAAACAGCGTGGTTTGAGTTATGACCATTAAAATTACAATCTTAATTATCTTTGAAAGCATCTAAAATATTGCTGTATTAAAAGATAATTAGATTTTAGATAAAATTTACAGCTATTGTACTCAAATCGTATCATGCATACACTTTAGTGCATTTAATTTACTTCCGTATCGTTATGATGATTAATACAAAAAAAATGCACAATAAAAAAGGCGGACGACCCTTGAGGACCCGTTGCCAAGAGACGGTCTCTTGATTATGTTTTATATTTAGTAATGTATTTAGATTTAAAAATTATATTTTAAGATTATTAATATATATTTTGTCTTAACAACTACAATAAAAAAATAATAAGATGAAATGATAACATGAAATAATAATATCTTTATACTGACAGTCCTGAAATTTTGTCCTTAAAATGTTTGTGAAAACGCAAAAAATGTTTAATTAACTTAAATTATCATATTAATGAAATAGAAAAAAAATTCTATTAATTGCGAGTCGGACTTGCCCACTGACGCATCCATACCAATTTCAGGATTGTAGGTCAACGGGAAGTACTACATAAATAAGTTCATTTAAAAGGATTTCATATACGAAAACTTATGTTTGTCACTCAACTCTTAAAATATTTTTTCATTATTGTATTTCAATTTTTTTTTCTTTATTATAGAGTGTCTAATGGGTGGTAATTATTTATTATATTTATGTTTATAATATTTTTTTTCATTAACATATTTTTTTTCATAAACATATGAACAATATTTAAAAAGAAACTCCTATGCCGGGTTATTCACGTGTAAATACACGATACAATCTATAATTTTATATACTTTTGGAAATCCAACATTTTATCACTTTGCAGTAGCCGGGGTCACTGATAGACTGAGATGGTATTCGTCTGTTAGTTGCTATAATTATTATATCATACTGCCTCCAACGATTTCTTTATTTTTTCGAGTACGTCCTGGAAATTTTGAAGTTCAATAGCTTTTTGTTCGTTTCAGATTGCCCACCACATCTGCGACGCCGAAAATCTAGGAGACAAGCTTCCACAGATGAAGAACAGGCTGCCAGCATTGTCGGAAGACAAACAAGAAACAAGGTACAAACTAATAAAATTTTTGCCTTTGGTTCAATTGGAACGAAAGTTCTTTAATATACACATACTAAATAGTAATGCATTCACAAAATATAGTAAGGTTGATTTACTTAGTAGGTTACTTTTAAGCAACTTCATGATCGTTCTCGCCTTAATAGACAATGAATATCTATTATCAAAACACTACGTGCTTTGCTTTCCACACCAATCATTCAATTCGTGTTGAGAGATGGTCTCATCAAGCCCTTGAATTTGCAATGTAGTCATAATTAACTCGCTTACACTCAGTCGCTACCTCACTGATCCTTCATGACCTAAAAGACTACATCATATAATTACTTATATTATTTGGATTAATAAATATTTTTAGATTTTAATTTACCCCAAAAATTTTGCTTAAGGCGCGATTTCATAGAAAATATATATACGAAATATTTCTACGGACAAAGTAAAATATATATACAGCTTATCATAAAAAGAATTTTTCTGGAGAAACTGACATCATTTCTAAGACTATATTTATTCTTATAAATTTCTTATTTCTTAGTGAAACTAATGCACAGGTAAGTTTCTAGGATCATATAAGACAAGAGTCAAATAAAGAAAAAGCTATAGCAGTAGTCATGGCGTAGCGGCACAATATCTGAATATCTACAAGACGGTAGTGGGTCTGGTCTATTCACATTTGGGGGAATTAATTATTTTCATTTGCTCTGGTATCTATAAAGTATCTAGAAGTGAGGCGTCAAATTCGGCCACCTAACATATAGTGTCCCGAAAGTCGACCCGAAAGGAGAGCATGGAATCTTTTGAAGCTAGGCTCCCTCTGCCTTCCTATATATATGGTAAAAATAGAAAAATTGGCCAGTAGTTATTTCTCTTTCGTTAAATGTTTGTATAGAAAAGATAATTATTAAAGTCTCAGGAAAATGTAGATGGAAATGTACAACTGTCATAAGTTATAGGTTTAAAAATCTTAACACCTTATATAATGCAATAAAGAAGGATTATATACGACGGTGATGCTCTTTAACTTTTTATAATTCTTAGGTGTTAGCGAAAATTAGTGCAGAGTCTGTACACATAGGGTTGTGCTCTGGGATTTGAAGAGGATTCTAATGAAAATTATTGTTATCCAGATACCACATATTGTAGTACTTAAATAGTATGAAGATAGTCTGAAGTCTCAGTAGTATAAGGATTTGACAAATTAAGTTACTTTAATTGCTAAGACACACAATAAATAATTTGGGAAAGAATTACGGCCATTATGGACGGTCTTTTAAGCTATTTCGTAACTTATAAAATTTAGGTTCTCGTTTGCATTATGTATACAATAATTGCGAGAAACTGTTCAGGGTGCCTAGTTTTCTATTCGATGCTAGAGCGTAGTGCGGCGCCGACTGCGTCGAGTCAAGGTAAGTGTGCCGACGGCCGGGTGTGACCTAGTGTAATACCCCCCCACTCTGCTGCGTTCTGCACTCGCGAAAGTTCAATGAACCCCCAGCAGAATTCTTACAGACAGCAGCGAGTGTTACATTACCGGAAAGCTGCTGCAATCATCTATATACGCGGCGTGAAGCAGTGACGTTGCTGTTTGGAACCAGCGACGGCTTAACGTTCAACTCATATCTGAATCACGCAAAACACACTAATGTGAAGGTTTTTACTAGTATGATTCATACTGATTTATAGACATTTAAAATAGTCTTTTTTATTTTCCAAATTGTCTTTTTATCGATATTTTAACTGAAGAACAATGATCAATCAATTGTTGTGCTTATTTATAGTAAAATTTACTGTATTATGAGATATATCTTATAAATATACTTGTAGACTTATTATAGTTGAACTTTAATTCTATTTTTAGTTACTTTACCCCCTATAAGTATATTGCCCCCTATGAGTACAACTTATATTAATTAAACATAACATAAAGGTACCTTCGTCTTTTGTGAATGTAAGACAATTCTTGGATTTACCAATGACCCGCATAGCAAGTAGTATGACTAAGATGAGAAGGAAAGGAGTTTTAACACAAACTGCCAAATAATGTTAATTCATTTCATTATGTCACATCACAGCGCGATCGAAGCTTCGTGAATCATGGCCGCCGTCGAGGCTCCTGTGCATACGTTGGTATATGTTTACACCGTTACTTTCTACGAAAAAACGAATGAGCTTTTTAAATTTGCTTTTGAAATATTATTTCGTAGGGAAAATATTTTACAACGTAGTTCTTATATCATGACGTAGAAGTTCGTGATTATCGATAGAATAGAATAGAAAATTACGACGGTTATCGAATATGAAAATATTTCTCTGCCAAAATAAAATTTTAACTTCAATTTAAACAGATTAGATCGTTTACTTACTGTAGGCATGTAGTGTTAACAGCCATTGTAGCAAAGTAGGCAATTCTCTGACTGTGCACGCAATGGATTTATATTCGATACCCACTTGGAGGAAGATTATATTTTTATTTTTTTTATTTTCCCAGACAAAGGGTTGCGTTGGAGTTCGTCACCATGTCACAGTATCTATTAAAATAAGCAACGAGTGGAAAACTATGTACCATTTTCTTTTCTTTTCTTTTCTAACCTAATTACGAAAGACGTGTGACCAATGAAAAGGGTTCATATCATACAAATGTTCATGAAACATATGAGGAAAAATCTTCCTATTCATACTTAAGTTACAACAGTTAAATAATTCTTACTTTTTTAAATTAAATAATAGGATAGGGGTTAATATCTTTGATCTGTTAAAAAATACCGTGTGTCTATGTATATCTAGTTTATTCTAATGTAAGACTTGTTTGTGACTAAACGTTTGATTTAAATAAGCTCGTGTAAACAGACACAGATCTAAAAACGGAAAATGAAAGGCTGTACGAATTTGGGGTTAACGACCTACTAGTACGCTGCCAAAAACTCGCTACAAACTTCATTATCAACGATTACTTAATAGTTGAATACTAAAGCAATTTTCTTTATATCCATCTTGTTATTTAATTGTTTTAAGTATATGAAGTAAATTATATTTACATAAATAATTTATGCTATAGTTTTTGATGTTGAAAAAATTTGCACTTTACACAAGTGTGTTAAAACTATACAATACTATAAATGGGGTTTATTTAATATTATTTACCTAACAAGATAATTGAAATACAGTAATGATTGTAATATTAAAAAAATGATAAAAAGAATTGTAGATTACGATTGAGAAAATTTTGATGACAAATAACCCACTGTTGACGGTGAAATTGATTTTTTTTTAAAAATAAAAAGAAGTATAAGACCTACATGAATTATATTATCTTGGACTATATTTACATTTCTTTAAATTTTAATCAAATCCAACCAATATTAGCAATTAATACGAATATTTCCCAATTAACTATAATTAAAGCCTTAGTTGTGTATTGTATGGTATCATCGAATGGTGTTATTATTATATCAGTGGAAGTGCGTCGATCAGCGAGAGCGGCGCGCGGCGTCCGGCGTAACGGCGCGATCGGGGCCGTTGAACGCGGGTGGCCTTATTGCCGCGAACTATCGCAAGCGAGAAACGTCGTACTTTCATTGTCACCTCGCGATGCACTGGGTGCCAGTGCCAGCACACCCACTCCAGCTCTGGTGCTACCCGGTACAACTCTATATTCCAATGCCTTAGTTGTAGAATAATTAATTGTTGTTAATTTTGTAGTTTCTTCCCCCCTTTTTCTCAATTAAGTTATTTGTGGTCTTAGTTGTAATATCAAAAATATACTTTCTATTTTATAAAGATAAAGTTAGCTATAATATTAGATAGTATGATGTTTATTGATATTTTTTTTATTAATATTAGGATTAGAACTTAATAGACAAAGTTAAAGAAAACGAAAAAAATCGAGAAATAAAAATATATAATAATAAAAGTATATAATAGCACATAATAAAGTCTTTTATTTATTATCATATTAAATATTCATGATAATTTTTGTCGTTTATTCGTTGTTTGTTGAGGTCAGCTACGGCGCTGTCAACGGCGACAGTAGTGCATGCTACGCCGCTACGCTGTCATTGACCTTAGCGGTGTCAAGTGCACTACTATACAGTGATGCATTTCATTAATTATTACATCATGTAAATCATTCATGAATACACAATCCTACTATATTTTTTATGTAAATAAAAACTTTATGTTAGTTTTAATAAAAAAAATCTATTTAATATTAATACAGGAAATTTGCATTTTAACATTTTGCGGGGACGCTTTGAAAAATATATTTATAGATCTATTCTTTACGTGTTTTTTCTTTAACTATTATTGTTACATAAATAATATTTGTATACAAATGTAAATATTTTTTTTCGAAAATGAAGAAGTATTTGAAATATGGTATTAAAAAATTCTCTCACCCATATATTGCATAGAACATAGTAGTCTCTAAAATTTGATGCCTTTTTTGTAATATTTTCTGATCTATCGAAACTAGAAAATTCATAAAAAAATTACCAATTTGCCAATGAAATTTTAATCTTGTTATTATATTAGTACAATTACAAGATTTCTCAACATGACACAGTTATTTTAAAAAAATAACTTTTTAAAATCAAACCCTAACTTTTCTCTAACTTCGAGTTTATAAGTGAAAATCACATAGCTGTACGGACGTCATTCCACTTTTCTGCGGCGTAAGTGGTATAATGCATCCACTATAGACTGAGCTACGCGGTTACAGTGAAGATCTCTAAGTCTATGATACTAAGTTATATCGCGAGGGTGTCCAAGTTCTATGAACGTGGTACCCGAGTCCGTAGAAGCGAGTGACGACGCGCCGCCGATGCATTTTCGCTGCAGTGTACAGTAGGTAAGTGTGTCAATGCACTCTAATCCCCCCTCTGTTTTTGCAACCACTTGACAAGTTCAACCTGTCTAGTTTCTGGAAATAGCATCTGGCACAGCCTCGTCAAATCCAGTCAGGTCTCTATTATATACAAACACATACGTATAATACTGACAGTAAATTGGCGAATTATTTTTAGTATATTATGTAACATATTTATCGTAAATTTGATTCTTTTATTGAATACCTTTGCTAATTTATCAAAGTTTTTACATAGGTACGGTTAAAATGATGTCTTGAGTATGCGAAATAATTGATTCTAGCAGTTTAAAACAATATGAAATCTAGAAAATTCCTCTTCCGTTTTTAAACGAATTTCTAGAAACATAATTTTGATATATTTGGTTTACCAATTACCTTATAAATTATGGTAAAGATTAAATAACAGCGGCCGATAACGTTGTAATCTGATCTCAATTTAATTGGTACTTAAATGTTTATTACACAACACTTATATTCCATTAGTTTTCAATAATTCTATATTTATTATAATAAATTTTTAAACTCAGAATTTTTATATTAAGAATATAACTTTTAACTTAGGTTACATAAAAAGATTCACTTTTAAGATTTTATAACAAATTTTTGTTCCATTTAATATTTTTAGGAAGTACATTACAAAAGTAATTTATAATAGACATAATAGATATATTATCGCCGCTGCAGCAGACGGGTTCGATAGCCTGTCTCGTTTTCATTAGCGTGCGCTACGGAGCGTGCTTACGGCGGAAAAACTTTCTTACACAGCATTAATGATATTAGAGAAAAAATCAAAAATCTATATTTTAATCTTTTTCGATGATTAACAAAATACTTAATTATCAATAAATAATAGCAATTTCTTTGATATATTAAAAGGTTTTGTATTGTCTATGACATAAAAGAAAACGGATATTACAAGAGATGTTATTGCAGGATTTAAAAATTTTTCAAATTTGTATACCTTTAAACGTAAAGTTGTATTCCAAAATTGAAGGATTATCAGTGAGGATATTCCATAGGAGCATCGTCAGCAGCAGGTGGGCGCGCTGGCGCATCGTCGAGTTGCCTATCCGTATCTAGGCGAGTGACAGTAGTGGCTTGCGAAAGTGCACATAATTGGATCGGTGCTTTAGAAAGGGGGTTATGAGTTTGTAAGTGCAACGAACCCGCGTGCATTTTCTCGGGAAGATGCAGTTCAGTCGGCAATGGAAAGCGTTGGTTCCAGGAATCGACGATGCATCGATAGCGCCCCGTCACGGCTCTCTCGCCACGCACTCGATATGGCGAAAAGTGAAAATAAATTAACACACTAGCTAACTTATCTACTAGGTAAGGCACGCTAGGCTAAGGCCAGTCCAATCAAATATGTTAAAAAATACAAAATAAATGAATAAATCAAAATAAACAAAAAAATTTACTGCTACGAAGTGCATATTAAAATTTTTGTGAAATTTCGAAAAGTTGCCATGAACATGAAAACTATGGGTTTTTTAATATATTTGGAAATAATAATTTACCTACTAAGATCACCATTAAACTACATATGCCAATAGTACACTCATAAATGTACACAATAATAAAATAACTATATTCAACAAGACTGGATAAATGAATGACTCCAGAATACGGCAGAAAGTGGAGAACGGAGTGTCTTTACACTGGGTTCCCTCTGCCTACCTTGCTGTGTGCGGGATACAGCGTGAAGCTGAAAAAAAAAACACATTATCATATTCACCTGGCCAAAATTTAACCTATTATTGTGCAACAAAAACTTTGATTGTTACGTGGCTAAAACGCAACTGCTAGGCGAACGCAACATAACGGGGCCAAAGGGTTACCCGGCCATATGCTCCACCAAATAGCGGATATGGGTTAAGTAATCACAGGCATTTTTATTTTTTTTCCTACATCCTCTCTATTTAACCCCTTTCATTAAAAAGTCCCGTAACAAAACACTTTGTTGAAAAAAAAGTCGACATTTGCAAGCTTTAGCGGTATGTTAATTGAATTACTGTCAACTGCTGCTGTCGACGAACTGTAACTCTTTTATATCGACAGTATTGTAAAAAGTGTATTTTATTTATTTAACTGCACTTTTTCAGGTTTATCGTGTATTTATAATTACTGTCTGTTATCAAACATATTAAATAAAAATCCATTACTACGAGTGCATAATATACATGACAAAATATTTACTTAACGAAGTATATTTTTTCATGAGAAAACTTGTTTATTCCTTTTACTTGTTCCTTAAAAAGATTTTTTATAGCCGTCTACCACAACGGCTTCTCATTTTATATTTTGTATGCTAAATTTACATTACACTTCTAACATTATTCTAAACCTCAAATTCGTCACAGAGACTAGATTTATGGTCCGTAATATATCTTTTGAGCCTTTGTTTCGTAGGGTTTTGTCGTTCCGAGAAATTGTGAAACATACTATTGATCCCGGTTTACACCAGAAACTGTTACTCAGTAACGGGACGAGCATCAGATATTTTATTTAAAAAAAATGGTGTGACGTCATAAAGCTCCATACGACAACACCAGTGTCCGTTATTCGTACAAAAGCATCGTAAACAAAGGATCTCCAGTTTGACCACAAAGTAGCTAGCTGCTTACTGTACCTACATTATATAGAAAACACAGGCCGTAAATCAATCTTAAAACAAAACAAAATGAATTTTAAAAGCGTTTCTATTTAAACGGTTTTTTTAATATCTATTGCAAGTTGTAAATTTTCAAATCTAATAAGTTTTCTGTAATTTATTATTATTATTTTTTTTAATATAATATTTATACAATATTACGTTACATAATCTAGCGTTTTTAACTAACGACTTTTTTTAAAATATAACGAATTACCTATGTTTAGATTTAAAATAAATATTTTAAAACAATTGTTTTACATTTTGTATACTCGTATAATACTTTTTTATATTCTGTGATTAGTTCTCAAATGCTAGTGATGTAAGACTATATATTCTGATTCTCATGGCTATCCAAAAACTTTAACTATCAATCTAAAAATGCTGTTAAAAAAGGACTCCAAAAAAATTGTTAGGCTCTATTAAAAGTGAACGCATGCCTCGGCCCGTCTAGTTCAAAAAAAGGGAAAAAGAAATGACAGTCCCGTTACTATTCCGGTATCCTGCTGCGTAACAATGTGCTTAACAGTAGAATGGGAGAGATTTGGTAGGTAGGGCTTTACTTGGTGCATCAACCGTTTACAAACGGCTTAAATTATAAAAATAATTTCACATAATATATACTGATAGAATAATTTATTTTTCTTAATATTTGCGTATTTATTACTTAATTCACTAAATAGTTTAAAAATTTCTATATCAAATATTTAAACAAGCTTTAACAATTGTAAAGTGTTACTGATCTATACATTTATACAAATATTCATTACTGTAAGGTGGACAAATTTGATTAATCGCTGATCTCAGGAACTTCTAGTTCAATTTGAAAATTTCTTTTAATTTTGTATATCCCATCCTTATAGGCATGTCCTGTCCAAAAATATTAAAAAGAGTGACATTGAGAGCTACGCAAAAACTATGTATGACGGAATTCTTCTCCTTTAAAAGTTCTAATTTTTCACTTAATAGAGGAATGCTATTCTACCATTTACTTCACATCACCAGTTCTGATAAAACCTAATGTTCGTATATTGGTTCTCAGGTGGTTAGCGGACTTAAATTGAGTTATGTGTTATTAACTCTTAATTATTTCCATTTGACCTTGCTGGCGAAGCCGTAGGTAAATGCTAGTGAAATATAATTATGAAAAATTAATGATATTAGCAGTCGCTTTTGACAAAACTTATATATTATTATTTAGGTATAAGCTAAACTAGAGAAGACTTCAATATTCTACACGAACACATAGGCCTAACTAAGTTTCTTAAAACTAGCCTCACAACATTGGAAGTATTTTGTTGATTTTTTGTAGAGACAATGAGACTAATTTTAACTATATCAGTTACGAATATTTTATATCAAATATTTCATTCCCTCGAGTGGGAATCGAACCCACAACCTGTCGCGTTTTCAGTCTCTCGCTTCTGCCGCTGCGCCACGACTTGCCTCTTGGCTCTTAATATTATCAGCTCAAGTTTACATATTAAAGTGTTCCATGTCATGATATAAGCTAATAGATTTATTAGAAAACTAGCACACCCAGTCTCCCATGGACGCCGTTCGCGATGCGCGGCGCTAGTAGTAGCTTGCATTGCTAGTAGGAAAGTTGCTTATGACGTCGGAAAGTGTCACGTTGAACCATGGTGAACCGCGACCAAAGTCTTCCGCGGTGCTTGGCCTACTCACGAATTGTCATTCTATCAATCCGTCACCATGACTTTATCTTCGCCATCTTATGGTCACACTGCCCCTTAAAGAAGTGCTGCGCCTTACCGTTGCACGCTTATGTCAGTCAATCATTGACATTTGTGACATGACAAATCGATTTATTTATTAGTGTAGGTGTTTTTGTTGTTGCCCGATTAAGTGCAAATGATAAATATTTTATATTTAGTTTAAATTGCTAATGGAAACGACACATTTGTTGGAAATATGAAAAAAATACAAAATAATTATTAATAATTTAAACTATAAAAGTAGTTCATTGACTTTCCTTTCAGTGATGTTAATTAGCATTGCAATGAAGGTCATTTGATACACGAGATTTGAATCTTATAGTTTAAATTTAAATACTTTAATTTAGATTAAAGTTTTAAATAATAATGAAATTGCCGACAGGCTGTCAAATATTTAGGCATCTCATTTTTTTTTATACGAACGATTTTAAAATAACTTAAAGTGAGTGATAAATAAGATTACAGTAAGTTTTAGATTATTAAACGTTAAACAAATAATGATTGAAAACGAAGTATCTCGAAAGGCTTTCTACCTAATATATTGTGAAAGATGCGTAGAGTCTAAATATATATATTTTTTCTCGTAATAAGGGTATAATTTTGTTTCTATTATTTTCAACAATTACTTTAATTAATTTATAGTCACAAAATTAGTTTAATTTAGTAAATATAGAAACAATTAATTATAACAAATGAGACAGCGGGGCTCGTCGAAGAACGTCGCGTTTTGTAACATTTGATAGCGAAATAGAGGTCAATGACAAGGCCTCGCTTGCAACAACATCATTCCGATTCGATCAATAACATTTTTTTGATTAATATAAAGTAAGTAGGTATATAAGTGTTTCCAGGAAGTATATAAATAATTGTACCATTACAAAAGTAAAAGAAATAGGATGATTCACATTATAAAATTACATAAAACGAGTTTGGTTTCGTGTTTTTGCGTTTGCGCATCCGGCATTTGCGATACTTGAGGCAACGCATTTCTTTTGGTATTTTCATAAAATCATATTTGAAAAGATTTTTTTTAGCAACGATATATTGTTTGTAAAGGAGTAAAATATTGTGAATTTGATCATTAGAAGATATTTGATATGTTGAATTGTTTGAAAACATAAAGTTTTTATTTGTGAGAGATTGTTTTTTGCTTTAAAGTGTGAAATATTATAAGTTTGCGGAAAGGGGGCAGGCGGCGGGGGAGGGGCGCGCAGCAACCAACGAAACGAAAATTTGTGAGGTCAACGAACGTGAGTGGCCGCGCAACGAAACGTCAGGTTGATTCACTTTTCATCTGCGCATGCTTCGCAATATTATGTTTAAAAGGAAAAAAATAAAACTCGTTTCAGTAACATTATATTGATACGTCAATCATGAATATATTAGGAATATTTTATTTTTAACTAATAATACCTTATGAATATGCAATACTGTTAATAAAAAATAAACAAATAATAGATAATTTATTATGTTTTTAATAAAATGCAGATAAAAAAATTTAGTATCTTATTGTACAAATATCAGCATTGTATTCTTTATATGTTTATACAGTAATTAGAACAGTTATTTAAAAAATAAAATATTAACAGTACCAAAAAAACCGTACCAAATTACATTATACATTTTCTTTGTTTGTCCTTTTTCCTTTCTCCTCGAAAACATTGTATGTATATGACACTTGTATGAATATTCAACGCGGAGAATACAAAATATTTTGTAACGTGAGCGGTAACGCTAAAAACAGGAGTTTTTACTTTTATCGAGTGCGGACTGCCTTATGGATGTTGAAATAATATTTTAAAATGGAAAACATAAGGTCTAAAGTTAAGTAAAAGTTTTAACTCATGATAAAAGTTACAAGTACTTAATATATCGAATGTTAGCTGAGGCCAACGAACTTGTGTTTGGCGGGAATTTCGCGGCTATCTGCAAGAACTGGTTGTTTTTAGCGGAAGAACCAATTGACTAAACATGGGATTTACAACCTAATAACTCTTATTTTAAGTAATATAATTTAGTGACTTGTATGTTATGTACAAGCAAGTACTATGTCATGAAATTGAAAAGTAAATTAATAGTTGCACCACATGGCGCGCTTGGATTCTTCATTATAATTTTCAGGTAATCATTTATTAAATCAAATCAGTAAGATTTTTTTTTAATTTTAAATGTCGACTCTAAATGCTTACATTGACCAGATGTAATGTTTTAAACAAGCGTGTATATTAAATAATTTTATTTAAAAAAATATAAGAAAGAGCTTATATATTAAAATGTCTTATTAACAATAAAGAAAATAAATCAAAATGTTTATTTATTTCTATGCTTCATTTCCTTTCTTTTTCATTTATTAAAAAAAAAGCAAACATCAATCAAGCACAGCTCGGCTCGAGCACACGTTGATGTCGTTTGTATGAGCTGAGTATTTTTCGGAATATTTATATATTCTCGTCCATATTCGTTACATGTATTGTAGCATAGTAATTACAACGCCTTTGCTATTAACATTAGTGTTATTAACACCAAAGACAAATCAATCTTAGTCGTGACTTTTGTCATGTTATTGTCAAACGCACGCACACATACACAAACATATTTTCAAGTTTTTTTTCGTCTTTGAGATAAATTATATAATGCTTAGTACTCTACTTAAAAAATATAATCTTGGTTTTATAATTCTCTTTCAAACATAAACTTCACTCACTTCTCACTAAAATACAGGTTTGTTCCTAGCTTATAGGGTAGGTTAGGCTTGTAAGCCTCCTTCATGTGTAATCTATATATATAAAATCGAAAGGTCACTCACTCATCACGAAATCTCAGAAACTACATGTGCTAGGAATCTCAAATTTTGCATAGGAGTCATTTATAGGACGTAGGTGCTCGCTAAGACGGGAATTTGCAATATTCGACTTCTAAGGGGTTGTTATTGGGGTCGAAAGTTTGTATGAAACTTCGTTATTACAAATGCTAGAAGTCTCAAATTTTGCATAGGCGTCACTAGGACGTAGTCATGGAGACAGAAATTAATAATAACATAGTTCACGCGGGTGTAACCGCGAGCGGGCTGCTAGTATGTAATATAATATAATATGTAATATAATTATACTATAAAATTACTTTAAAATATAAGTTAAATTCAAAGGAGCCTTTGTTGTAGGTATATACTTTTTGTGAGTGCACTAAAATTATACTCACGCTTTAATAACGTTTTAAATGAACTTTTCAGCAAAACTATTTCAGACTTATTCAAGATTTCAGGAATGTCATAGTGCGACAGTCACGAAAAAGCTTCCGCATTGCGCAGTACGGTGACATTCTATGCAGTTATCCTCCCATTAGTTTAACTATTCTCTTTCATTATGAGACTTTCATACTTTAATATCTACATGTATAATATAATTTTGGTAAAGGTTTTTTGCTTATAAAAAAATAAAAAAAATATACAGTTGTAGGTGTACTTATACTGTATTTATGACTTATTGTAGTAGCTTATCGTGGGTGTTTACAGATAATTGCAAATTATATACTACGCTTAATATTTTGAACAAAGATTTGTGATTATAATAAATAACACGTGGGACTTGGATACTATATCATTTTAAAAATTACTACTTGAAGGCAAATTGTCAAATGACTAATTTATTAAATATTTTTAAACGTAGAGACTATTGTATTTTTTTTTGCCGTATCAGAACAAGATGCTGATGCTGTTCTCTATTATTATTTTTATCTATTATTAGAAATATTTTTTTATTATTAAGTATTTTATTTTTGTATTAATTTTTAAATTTGACAGTGATATATAAATATAAATATATACTTATACATACTGTATAAGTTTAATAAAAATATATAATTCAAATTATTTTTATTTTATTCAAATTTGTTGCAAGACTAACTTGAAGATGGTCTATTATTTGCTATAATTATACAATTTATAATATAAAAAAAATTTTGAACAATGAAATGTATGCAGTACCGATGCAGCGTAGCAAGCGTTGGCGGCATCTGTCGCTATCGGCGTCTAGCGGTTCGCAAGGTTCAGGTTCACCTCGGTTCATTGCCATAGTTTTGTAACCCTTCTTGTGTAACTCGCTCTCGGTGGCCCTTCGCTCGCCTCTCACTTCTACTCATATCTTGCTGATTTTCCGCATTTCTGTGATGCATATTATGTGTTTATACGCTATAAATACGTCAGTATGATTTTATGCAATGTTAACATATACATTTATATATATTCTTAGTTGCAGTAAATACATAAATAAGATCAATTTTAAGAATTTACATCTGTGGATTTATTTCTAGAAGAGATCATTTTCAACTAGCCCTTAGAAGTGAATTAGTTTATAATAATGGGGAAGATAAAACTAAAGAAAATAAATAATATTAATATAATAATAGCATGAATGACAAATACATAAATAAATATAAAAAGAGATACATTATATATGTAAACTGTAATTAAATACATATATATGAACAGTACGAATGGCGGCCGCCCTAAAGTTAGCTGTAAATGGCTCTGCAGATTTAATTTTAAGATTTTTTCTTACTTTTGTATAGTTTACTAACGAGTGTACAATGCGCAAAAGTTCAGATAACTTAACTTCTGCGTGGCCGCAACATGTCGACCGAACTGTATAAATATACCTATTCCACATAAACATTTACATAAAAAATGTAAAACGAAAGAAACAATACTGAATATAAGATGAAATGTCTACCTACACGGAGAACATGAGATGAGAAGAATGAGATTTTCGCAGAATAGGCAAGACGGAATTTTGGTTTTATAAGGGAGTATATTCGTGGGTTGAAATCAATGATGTATGGAACCCAGGACATGTTGCTTACTGTCAAAAATTAGGCTTAAATAAATTTTGTCATAATATGCGATCTCACCTTCCGAATAAGAAGGTCCTGTATTTTAAGCGTGGAAATCCTACTTAGTTTAAATCAAAAATAGTTGAAATTTCTGTGGGTTTATTATATATTACAGTCCGAAAGATTTTCATATATATTTTTAATCTCAAGTTAGACTAGTGACTAAAATCGGACTAGTACGTACACATTAATACATATTAATTCTTAACGAAGAGCAAAAAGTAAAGAATTGGTCATTTATGATGAATTCAATGTCTTGGGATAGGATTGGAGGATTGGAGGATAGATAGGAGGAGGTATTTATGTTCTTATTAATAAAAAAATAATTAAATAAAAAAAATCTTTAATCTTTTGGTTGATTAAGTTGTCATTGTAATTACCTATTTGCAGGTGTTTGTAAGTTCAGTTTTACAGCAGGTGATCTATATACAAGAATTATTATTTTTTATAATAAATAAAAAAAATACTTTCACATTAACAAAATAAAAGAATTATTGCTCAGCCTAATTCACTTAAGCTAAAACAAGTTGATAGTATGAATTAAGTCGTTATATCTTTAATTTTTTTCATGAAATTCAAAGCCTCAATGCCAAAGGCAGCTTAGGATGTATGAAATAAGCGAATGTTGAAGGTGTAATTGAAGATAGGCTATTCTGCGTCTAGCGGCCGTCGACCCCGCAGCCTTTCGAGAGTATCGAACCGCACGGATTACGTCACCGCGCAAGCCTCACTCCCACCAGCCACCATCTGTGAAGACTGCGAACGCTGGCTGCCTGGCTGCTTCGCTCTTGCTACATTTTTGACAGATTGTGATTTTTTAACTATGTACGTTTATTTTTATTATTTTAATACTTATCTTGTCATTATATGAATAATATTGTTATTTTTATACTTGTCCTATATTTTATGTACCCTTGTAATGTTGTTTCTTAATTTTTCTAATATAAAAAAAAGTTGTAAAAGTTATTTGGTAAAATTGTGAATAACATAATTATGTATTTCAAAATATTATATGAAAATGAACCTACTTTATGTTTTCAGTAATATGGTGTCATTTTTTTACTTATATTGTATTTATATAATCGTACTCCGTTTATTTTATTTATAATTAAATGTATATGTTGTGGCTTCTGTATATACTTTAGAATTGAATGATAAGAGATAGTTATAGAAGGGAGGTATTAATTATTATCTTTTTTATAAAGTGTTATCTGTATCATCTGTTCTTGCTATCATGTCCCAGCTCCGCCTGGTTATGTTTCTCTTTGTTGAATATTAATTTATTTTATTTATAAAAAAATGTTTCCATTAAATTAGCCTTGTGGAAAGTTTGAAATTGGTTTAATAAAAAAAAAAAAAATTAAGGTACGATTAAAGCGTCGTTAGAAAATTCTTATTAATTTTCGAACATAGAAATTATTTTAAAAAATATTTTGAATAACATCGCATCAGTTAACTAATGAGATTTACCCCATGGAATATTACGGATAATATTTTGTAACATTAAAGTAAAAATAAAACAAAATACGAGTAAGTAATAAAGTAACTATATATTGGTTGCCTAGTAACAAAACAAACGACAGCTGAAAGTATATAATGGAATAATGGATATCAACTGGCTTGAAGCTTAAAATATTTATAAAATGTTAATCTGACTGTTCAAATATTTTTAAATACTTATGTATAATTTTGAGTGTCGCCGCTTACGTTCACTCGATAAAGTAAACATCTGCGATGCAGTCATTGACCTGGACCTCGCTGGCAAGGCCACTTCCTTACCCAACTCGCCACCAAATATTGACGTATATCTTACATATATTCCGATGAAAAGCTTACATTAATCTTAAAGTGTAATGTGAATGCATGTTATTCTATAATTTGTCTCTATTTAAAACGGGACAATCGTGGAGTCGCGGGGGTCACTGTTCTGCGATGAACTTAGCGCATTTATTGTGGCTACGAATTTTGAAAAGGCAAGCTTTGTTTTGAACAAATATAAAGGCAACTAAGCGGTGTTCTCAATACGGTGAACTCGCGATCGGTCATATAGTGAGCGGCTGAGCGCTCGGAGCGAGCGAGCAACAAAAGTACTTTCTGGCGTGTAACGGGACTTTGCGGAGAAATGCTCTACGAAATCGAAACACGTGTTACCGTTAGCCGGCCTAGCGGCCCTCGCCCTAGCAGCCCGCCGGGATAGTGTTGATAGATCACGACCTTTCCCTGTTTTACCTACCAGTCCTTTTGGCCACGCAAATATTTGTATACGTTGTAATTAGAGCGTTTTAATGAAAAACCTTCCAATACATATAGACATATTTTTTCTGTGTATTCAATTTTATTATATTAAAGTTTTAAAATATACTTTAACAGTTTTTATATTCATATTTTACGCATAACAAAATAAAATCTAATAAGAAACGATAACGTACTAGAGACCCGGCAATCGTCTTGTCAGAAAAAGAAAGAATATTTGTGTATAATAATTTATTTTAACGATTTCTTATAAGAACTGCAGTTGATCTATTCCAATATCTATACATCGATCGACATTACTGTGGAATTGTATTTCACATAGAATCTTATCTAAATCGTTCCTATCGTTTAGGAGGAGTAAGTCAAAAGATTGGTAAATATTTTTTTGTTTCACTTTCTTTCTAGCAGCCAGTGACATCGCTCGGAACACATCAAACTCACTGAAAAGTCAAACTAGATCTGTCGGGATGGAGCTACCACGTAGTTTAGTTTAAACGGCATAGATGGCGGTGCTAAAGAAATTATTAGGATCATTCTAGGAAAGAACAAAAATGTTTTATTAATTATTTTTTGATGTATTATATTAAGTAATATTAAAATAAATAATGGAATAAAATATATAATAATGATAATAAGTCGAAAAGTAGTCCATATACTAATCTAGAAACACTATGTAAGTATGTAGATAGTGGCGTAAAGCAAACAAAATTAATTTTTCTTTTAATTCTTTAATATTATCGTAAATTAGTTTCAAATCTTTTCAAAAATTTAAAATTGTACTCGCGCACGAAAGGCGTACATTTTTTTATAAAAACGGTAAAAAATATTTATATTATTCTCTATTTTAGTATTTAATTTTGTTGTTATGTTGTTGTTAAAATACATCACCTGAAAACTATTACGGCTCATCAGATACAGCCTGACAGACGGATGGCGAAGTCTTAGTTGTAGTAGGATCCCGTTTTACACAATTGAATACGGAATCCTAAAATATCATTATCATTGTTTACGTTTTTTAACAATATTTTTATAATGTTTCTTTTAAAACTAAGATATCTTAATCATCTAACGTAAGAAATATGTGAATAGTTGAGTAAAAGAATATAGATAGAGATACAGGTAAAAAATATTTATTTTTCTGCTTATAATATGCACAGTTTGAGTCTTTATATATGTCCTGGCCACGTCGTAGATTTGATGACGAGGATATGACTATTATTATTATCATACTTAAAATAAAAAAAATTAAGTATACTTAGTTAAAATAAAAAAAACTATAAACTTTAAATTATATAAATTAAGATGACTTTTATTTAGTATTTTGATTCAGACACAATATTATAAAAATAAATAATTTCATCATCATTGTGTCCCATCCTTAAGCCTAGCCTAACTTTTGATATAAAAAGGTAAAAGTTATTATTTTCTACAATAGTCGCAATATGTTAGTCAAATAATGCTAATAATAACAATCCGCTTAAACCTGTTAGCTAACAGGCCTATAAAAGTATGCAGTTCAAAGATAAATAATAAATTAATTATTACAATAAATTATTTTACAGGCGATTGAAATGATTTCCAGGTAGCCATTGTTGTTTTCAGTTTATAACGCCTATGGCACAGCTTGGACATAAAATATGCAGAGATATTATGTTTTAAATATACTGCACTTATTTAAAATTGATTTTTGTTGTTTAAACAAATATATTTTTCAGTTACATTTGCTTACAAGTAAAGCTTTCATCCTTATTAAGTTTATTGTCTGTTACTTTTATACTTGTCATATCTTTACATTATGTGGAATAAGCACCGAGGTTAGAGTCGTATGGCACTACGTTATTAAGGTTGCCCAATTTTGGATGCACTGATTATTTATTGTACAGCTTCCCATGCTATTTTGCTTAAAATATTGAACTTATGATTGTTCTATAGAAATTGCTTTTTTTCTATAGTTTATTGTTAAGTATAATGATCCTTTAATACTGAAATATGTTTTTGTATTTATTTATAATTTGCTTTCTCAATTGCAAAATACAATGCAATATTTTAATTTGTCCAAGATGAAATATAAAAAAAATATAAACTGAAACTCATTTAACAATATTTGTATCAATGTAATGTTTTTCTATATAAACAACCCCTTCTCTTTAACAAAACTACATACCCATTAATCATTCGTACTATTATGTATAGGGTAAATACACACTAAAAAACACGTTACTTTTTATTATTTTTATGTTCTTTATCTAAAAAATAAGGGAATTGATTGGCTGCGCGGGGTTCCGAGCGACCCTCGAGCCCGCGCAGCGTCCCTCTAAAAATCGACCAATGACAACGAAAGTACCCTTAGAGGGTCCGCGCCCTTTCGCATAGAAAATTAACATTGAACATGCGACGCCGAAAATATTTCGTGCAATACCAATTTTATGCTTTCATATGGTCTATATTTTATAAATTATTATGTTATTAAATGAACATTTTACGTTAATAATATGTCTATGCCAATCTGGGTAGTTTAATATAATAAGATGTTTGACTTTTGTGATTTTTACGCATTTTAAATGAAATTTTAAGATCGAATATTTTTTATTTTTTTATAAAAACATATTTTTTAGCTTTTGTTCGGTGTATTTAAATGTTATGTATTAATTTTATATTGCCTTAGCTGGTACATATTTCAAATTCTAAAATAAGAGATTTTAAATACCTAGTAAAGATAGGGTAATGACACCATTATATATTACCGGACAAAAACCGATAAAAAACCGGACAAGCGCGAGTCGGGGAGCCCACCGATGACTCCATTTATAAATTGGCGGTCTCGAGCTTTTTTCTGAAATTCAAGCCTAGCTTAGCCAGAGCCCTTTCATCTGATACTTTACTTGAACTAGCGGCTTAAATAAAAAAAATGTGTTTGTTTTATAAAAAAAATCGGTTAAGGGCTAGTTGGACTCGGCCGTCGAGTCTTCTGTACCAATTTCACGATTGTAAGTCAACGGAAAGTATAACTTATAAAAGTTGACAAACTTAACTTTGCATGCATATGCACTTATTTGTATGAAATTTACACACGCACGCACATATATGTTTATAATGTTTATTCTATTTAATACCTATAATTTTATGACAAGCTTCGTGCCAAATTTCATAAATGCAGGTTCACGGGAAGATTTCGATTACGCTAAGATTTTCATACAAAATGCAGCAAAATTGATCCATAAAAGTTCGTATCTTTTGATTGCATTGACTTGGAAACTTGATTTTTTCTCTATTTCAAGGACCATAGATTAACAATTTTAAATTACTTTAAGCTTCATACCTCCACGTGATCTTAAAAAAAATGGTCTTGACAGACGGATAGCAATTTGACTGTATAAGGATTTCGTTTTTACTTTTTAAGGTACCTACCTAAAAAACATTTTATCTCTCGACTACAGTCGCTGGCGCGGTCCTAGTAAATCTGTATAGAATACCTATAGAAAGCGAAAGTTTTATAGCAAAGTGCGAAGTCTCAATACAACATTTTTTTTATAATTGTGAAATACTGGGAGTATTGAGAGTCACAATCATACATTCTAATGCTCCTTTGAATTGAATTAAGTAATTGCTTAAACAAAATAACATAAACGTAACATTAGTGTTTATTTAACATTAATACAAACAACAGAAGACTAATTTATAATAAGTTATTTTTGTAAGTCAAAACACCCTAAGTTTAGTCGTATATGCATTAGAGATCATCTTCTAATAAACAAACTCAGCATGATTTTAACTTGTCAGTCAGTTTTGTCAGTTCTTAATTTGTGCATTGTAAGTAGCGAGGTTTGTCATACACTCGTGATTGAAGAGTATTGTCAAATAGGCAAAAACTTGTCATTTTTGTTATATGACGGGTGCGTCCGCCCCCTCGTTGTATTGAGGGTTGAAAATTTGTGACGCATGCGCACTCTGATATCGTTACTTATATTTGGTTTATAATATCGTAGAAATATTTTTAATTAAGTAGGATTTATATTATATATATTTGAAGTCAGTGTTGTAATAAATAAAATTTCAGTGTTTTATATATAAAGTAAAATAAGTTTTATTTAATTTTAATAAAATCATCGCCGAGAGGTTCAAGGCAGGAGAGGTGGATTGGTAGATTTTCAACTAGTTTTACTCCGTAGTAATATTGCATGGTCAAAGATTTGTCCGTGCTCGGAACATTATCCATACAAATATTTTTTTCTAAATATTATACTCCGGCCTTAAAATAACTACTCCAGAGAATTACCTGTATCTATCGACTTAATTGTCTACCTAGAATTGGGGTTTTTTTTGAGTGATGAAATAAAATATATTTTTGTAGTAATCGTATAAAAATTAACGTAGTGTGGCTCAAACGTGAGTGGTAAGGTAAGTAAAAAGCTTAGTGCCTGTTGCCTCTAGCATACTACCACGTGCTATTCTTATCTCTGAAATTATAGATCAGGGCTATATAAAGAAAACAAAATTTGTTTTATTATAAATGAAATATTTAACTATTTTTGGGACGTACATACGATATTCAACTCTGAAAAATTCTTAAAGCGAGATTTGCTCGTACTTGTTTAAATATTAATGTGAGCACATTAAATCTTCATCTTAAAAAATATATTATATCAAAATTTTGCATTAAGTATATAAATAAAGTGAATAGGTAAATGGGAACTTTAATTATTGTTTATACTCTATTAATTGACTATTATTTATTGAGATTTGCGGTATATCGGGATCGGATCATTTTATATAATATATTCTTTATTGTATGTAATAAAAAACACAAAGAAATTATAAAAATTGTAAACATAGTTTACAATGGCGGGTTTATCCCTAAAAGAACCCATGGAAGTAGATGAGAACCATGTTGCGGTGTAGAGACAATTAATGCAATTAAAAATAAAGAAACAAAATTAAAACAAATCAAAAAATATATATAATATTAAAAAGATATAAACATAAAACATAGTATTTCTTCATATCATTTCATCAAGCGTTGACCAAGCTTTACTAAGTTTCGCTATTAAATTGAGAATTTAAATAGTCTATCAATCTATCAATTATCAGTCTATAATTAGAATAGAACTTTTAACCATAGCGAAATGTAGTCGTAGCTCTGGTACTTAGGAGTATTACCCAACGGTTACAGGTTCTGAAATATTTAATAGTTTTAAAAAACGAGATATAAATATCGGTTTAAATATTTTATGTCAGTTACACGTAAAACGTTTGAATTGATATTAAATAAGTTATCACTATATTATAATAATAATAATAATTTTTATAATTTCCTTAAAAAAAGTATTTTTTAGATGAGAAAAAAAAAACACTATAATTTGGCACGTGAGCCTAATCTCAACGAATGGTGTATTCATTCTTTTTTAGCTGTATTTACTATTTTTTATGGCTTTGTGCGTTTTTTTGGCTGGTCAACGAGGGGTCATTTTTTTGTCCCTTGTTCTGATTGATTGACAGACAACGGTCATTCGCAAATTCACGACTACATCTGCGTGATAATTGGAACAGGGCTTGAAATTGAAAAGAGCGTAGTTTTCTAATCAATAGAAACCAATTATAAAAGCGTTACCTATTTTAATATCGAAAACGTGGGGAAATTGATTTGAATTTAGTACGAACATCTCACAGTACTGATTTTTGATGTTTGTAAATAGTAACTTTTTGAAATCTATTTAATATTATATATACATTCATTATATAAATGATTGAAAGTTGATTATTAATTATTTTATTGATACCGTATATTGGAGGTTAAAGATGTAGGCAAATAAATTTTATCTATGAATTAAATAAAGACAGCCCTTGTAAATATCCAGGCTTTTTGCTAATTGTCCCATGCCAAACCTTATTATCGGGCGCTCTCTTCTTTTGTAGTTATTGTCAGACACGCGTCCAATCTACGTTTTTTTATATTGGTGCACTTTTTATGTTACTCCTAAAAAACCTCCCCTTTTCACAAATAGCAGGGACCTTTGATCTGAGAGCTTATTAAATGTAAATATTTCATAAAGCATAATCGGTGAGTGTTTTTTCGGTATTTATTCCCTATAAAAATAACTCCTTTAGCACAAAAAGTAAATTATTGGTTACGATATTACAATATTTATTAAAATTTAATCACATTGCCACTATAGACTGTTTAAGTTTATATATTTTACCAACATACGTTATGAATAATGTAAATATATAATTATATACGAACATATGAGTATATAATAAAAGAGCACAATACAATTTTGATAACTTAATAATTTTCCAAAAAATTGTATTTGATATGCAAATAGTTAGTTAGTGAATTAAAAAAAGTAGAGCATAAAATCTATGCACAAGCGGTCTAAATTTACGCCATGGGGTCCATCAGGTAACAATAGGGTAACCATGACATTTACGTCTGACCCACGTCAAAGATTCATTTGAAATGGCGCTGTATTTAACGTGATTAAATTTCAGTAATTATTAGGTATACAACTACAGAATTTATCTTCAACAATTTTTTGATATACTAGTATATGTATATTTCTAACATGAAATCGAAGACAGGTTAGTTAGTCAGTGAATTAATATTAATAGGTTATTCTTGGATTGTATATTTTATCTTATAAATAAACTAGCGGGCGCGCGCAGCTTCGCTTGCGTATTTAAGGGTGAATTCTAATATACCATGAAACATGTGTTCAATTAAATACTTTTAAGAGTCTGAATTTCAAATTTTATAAGAATCGGTGCCGATTTAATTTTTTTTCCATACAAACTTTCAACTCCCGATTTGCACCCTTAGAGGGAGAATTCTTGAAAACGATGAAACACGTATTCAATTAAATACTTTTAAAAATCTGTATTTCAAATTTTATAAGAATCGGTGCCGATTTAAATTTTTTTCCATACAAACTTTCAACCCCTATATCACCCCTTTAGGGTTAAATTTTTTCAAAATCCCCTCTTACTGGATGTCCAGATTACAAAAGTAAACATCTGTCCAAATTTCAAATTTCTACGCACAGCGGTTACAGCGTCTTTCTTACCTCAGTCAGTGAGGACAAGTCCTTTTATATATATAGATTATAACATGACTGTATTGATTTTTTAACCACCTCATAACTTTTGACTGGGTGAACCGATTTTGAAAATTTTTTTTTTATTTGAAAGGTGAAGCTTCCCGAATGGTCCCATTTTTTTTTTGGTCCATGTCTGACAATGGTATCTATGAGAAAATCACATATGTATGTGCGCGACAAATAGCCGAATAACTCAATGTCGCGCTGACCGATTTTAATGATTCTTTTTTTATTTGAAAGGATACACTTTAAGGATAATTTGGTGAAAGTTTGGTTAGGTTCCGATTATGGAATCCGGTAAAAATTGAGAAAGTTTGTTTTTTCTTGGTAAAAAATTGATTATACTGTAATAGTTACAAGCAAAAACTTTTTAAATTGATGTCAGAGGTGAGATTCCTGATCGTTGCATTTCTTTACAACCAATCTCAAAGAAGAGAATGTTCTCATTTTCAACCAACTTCAAAAAAGGGAGATTCCGAATTCACCCGAATACTTTTTATGTATGTTCTTGTCCATATACCAAAATGTAACTTTGCACAAAAATAATAGCTAATTAAATGAAGTTTTACAAAGAACAGTCACAACCACTACCACCACCATCACCACTCGTTCAAGAATCCACCATCACTAAAAATCGTAAAATAAATTAATTTTTAACAAAAAGAAAAACCGACTTCTAACAACGAACTAAAAAGGTAAAAATAATTATACAAAGATTTTATAATTTTGAAGCCGCTTAGACTTCAAAATTACAAAATCTTTATATAATTATTTTTACCTTTTTAGTTCGTTGTTAGAAGTCGGTTTTTCTTTTTGTTAAAAATTAATTTATTGTCCATTTCATTTATTCTATTGACCATTTTCGTTAAAAAATATAACTTTTCATGTTTTTATAAAATTGCATAGCTAATGCCGAAATCTACTTTAAATTTCCAATTAATACTAAGAAAATAACGTATTTAAATAAAATAATTAAATAATGTTAGTATATAAATGATTAGATGGTGTCAATAGTACAAGTATTGTGTCCACGAGCTGACCAGCAGATGTGCGAGCCGGCTGTTTGCATTCACTCAGCGCATGCGTCGCACGAACAAATATGGCCACTGTCATTATGGCCAATTTTAATGCATTTTTGCAACCAAAATATAGGGGTATTAATAATAATTTATTTCAAGCTCAGAACATTAATAAGGCTTATACGATAAAAGACCAATTTTTATAATATCGGTCTCTCAGTTTCTTTATTAAAATATTTTTATTATACAACTAGCGAGGCATCGGCTTCGCCCGTTTAAACTTCTTGTTATATCATTGCTAAATGGTATAAAATCTGTAATAAATGATATTAATGTACAAGTAAAGCTTTATCTAAATCTGTTCCCTAGTTTTTGCGTGAAAGTCGAACATACATTCATCCAACACAAACTTTCACATTTATAATATCAGTGGGATTAAGGTTGATTTGTAATGCAAATGTAAAATACAAGAAAATATTACTAAGTTTATGTGTTTGAGTTATGTTCTTATATTGAAAAAGCTTAGTATTGTATTTAGAAAAATAATGAAACTAAAGAACTTAAATACTACTAAAGAACTTTAGATGAAGAAAGCTTACTACTATATACAATATATAAGGTCAATTTCTATTTTATATTATTTATACGGAATGCATTTTTTACAATGATACTCTTATTCGAATAAAGTCTCCTTTTTTTAAAGATTTTTGTTATGAATTGCATTACATTCACACATTATTATTATATTTACACGTTAGTACATTTTATCATTAGTAGTATATTTACTATTAATAAATTGTTAATACAATAAAAAATATAGATAAGAAAACTTTATCTTAAATATGATTAATAATTATCCTTATGGCTTATACTAGCACATGTATATAGTATTTTTTTTTGATTGTTATTTTAAATATACTACAGGTTTACTTTGTTAATAATCTATTCAAAATTTCGAATTACAAAAAGACAGTCGAATTAATAGATATCGCTACAGTTTTGAATTGTTGATTTCATAAAATATTTTAAACTTGAAGTTTACATACTAGTAGATTATGACTTTTATAGGTTTTTTAAAATAAAGACGAAAAATGGTGTTTTTATTATTTTTCTACTTACTCTATTTACCCACTTAGTCCACTTTTTTCTTTCTCTTTTGTTAAATAATAAGTATTTTTCTTTTTTATTTCATGCCTATTGGTATTTTGTATTTCATTTATTTAGTTATAATCATGACAAAAAATAATTTTTTAAATAAAATTATACTCAAAAATATTTAAGCTAATATTGAGATTTATATATTAAAAAATAGAGCAAACACTTTACATAATTGTTTATTGTAAATAGTTGTGGCCCACCCCAATCCATGCGCGTCGACCCCTACGTAACTACTGGTCTACGTACTCACCACGCAGTTCTTCGCAAATCGTCACACGCATCACATCTCTATAATGTACGAATATACCACACAATACCCCATTCGTCAGTCGCAAGAACTAAATCAAAATCCCAAATCATTATACTCTCAGTAAGAATAGAAGCGGGTTGTGTGAAACATTGCTGGATCGATAATCAAGTGTTTTTAATAGATTATCTTAAATATTTAAATAATAAAATATTTATGTTTTGTTATACATTAACTATGTGGTGATACACTCTGTTCCCATTTCTGGAGGGTGACTATAGTTTTATATGAAGGGTGAGCTTATTATGTATTAAGATGAATTTTTTTAGAGTACATGACTCTGTTCTGTGAACTGAAGAAGAATTTTTCGTTGAAGAAGCTTTTACATCTTTTTTGCTGTTTTTTACAATTAAATAATGTTTCACTTTTCTGTTATTGTAAGCTAAACTTTTTTTTCTTAAATGCACGATAGTAAATAATTTGTTGAAATATTAAATAATGTTGATTAAAAATAAAATAAAAATACATATTGGTGGTAATAGCTGTCAAACCTAAGAATTCAAAGCATGATTATTATTTATGACGAACGCTTCAAAAAGAAAAAGGAAACTAAAATATTTTTAATATTTAATTTGTTTTTTTTTCTCAACATTTTTGTCTATAATTTTAAAGAATGATATTAAAAATAGTCATCTTAAGATTTTAATTGGCCTTCTAATAAAATCACCATCCGCTCAATTTATGACCGGTTCCTTTGATCAGTATTGGCCCATATATTAATATAAGTAGTTAAACTGTAAATGTCTTATTTTAGAAAACGGCAGTTATGTTCTTCTTATTCTCTACAATCTCTATTTAGAGGTTATTATCCGGGTGAAGCCAGCGCTATGTTGTTTCTAACTGGATTTGAAACCAAACATTTTTAATAAATGCACGCATCCCCCAAGATGCATTTGAACTCACAATCGTAACAAGCAGTGCAAAGTTCAAGCGCTCTACATTTTAATGTAATATTTGTACTTTCAATTTCATATTGATATCCTATTATATATTTTTAAACCACTTAGCAGAAAGCTTATTCAGAATTAGTTGAAATAACTATAAAAACATATTTTAGAATAATACTTTAGTAAGTTGGTGAAGTTAATTACATAAAAAGTATTAAAAATTACAATTTATTGTACTGAAAATTTCATTCAATTAAATTTATATTTTGATTTAAATAAAGCTTTACCAATCTTTATATTTTTTAATAGGAATTGAAAACACAACCTGTCGCTTTTACAGTCACACATATACATATATCAGTATTTAAAAGAAGAAACTTATTTTATTAAAAACTCTAATTTCAATTGTTATAGAGTGCAGTGTGTGCGCGGCCGCAGCGGCAGCAGCTGCAGCGGCAGTAGCATGGAATACATCACAAGTTACACTTGACCCAGAATCGAGGAAGTCTTCACCACTCCACATACCAAATGGTGGAACCGTCAACGGTGATGTAGCCTACAACAAAACCTGTAAGTTTTCTGAAAAATCTATTTAAATGTTTCTTATGCATTTTTTAAGTTGAGAAAAGATAAGTATTTAAACGTAATTTTCTATTTCTGACTAGCAAAATAAAATAAAAAATAAAATATAATATAGAACTCCACTGTTTGTTTGTCTTTTGAAATAAGGAACCAATATGGATTATTATAAATAGCTAAACATTAATATGTGTGCTTGAAAATATAACATAAATCGATTAAAGATCTGTCATATTTTTTATGATAGAGATTGTAATAAGTATCTTATTTTTCTTGACATTTCTTATATATTTATATATTAGGTAAATAATAGTTATGAGCAGGTGGTGAATGTAATTTATTTTTTGTAAAGTAAATCACTCTTCTTTTTAAAGTATGTTAAAATGCTTACTTGATTTTTATACTACATTTTCATATTTTTAATTTATTAAAAAATAAATTATAAATTTCTTTATATAGTAAAAGTAAATCTGAAATATTTTCGCTAATTTTACTACGTATAAGGCGACAAATATCTTAAAGTTGATTTAATAAATTTCATTATTGAAAATATTTAAATGTACCAAATATTAAGAATATTTTAAAGTATTATAATTAAGCTATCTAATTAACAATCAAAGACAAGCCACACTTTATGCCCCCGTACCATGACTGGCCCCTATAATAATATACCTATCTATTTTTTTCTATTCTGTCACGTGGCAGGATACTCAAAACTTGGGAATCTAGTATAAAGATACCTCGTTCACATTAGGCCATTCTTGTTCCTCACTTTCTGTCGAATTCTGAATGCATTTCGTGTTAAGTGGTGGAAAATGAGCGGCTTGTTATGTTAGGGTTTAAGAGTTTAAGACCTTTCACGCTTATTTGCACTGTCCTCCTTCTGCGCCAATCAAAGATCCTCTTTCTATCAAAATTGATCCATATTTGAATGAATCTATAAGTGCTGCCTTCGAAGTGCATTCTACAATAAATCCTAAAAGATCTTTTAGGATACTATAAATAGATTTAGCTGTCATATCTTTCGTTCCTACTTCTACTCTATACAAAATTCACTGTAAACCTATTCCTAATCAGTGGATTGGTGTCCATTGCAAGAGTCCAATCAGAAGTTGAATCAAAAATAGCGAAAGGATATTGTGTGTTTTTTTGACGAGGCTTCTTTCACGAACTCTATGGGTTTGTTGGTTGTTATGTTTTTCTATATTCTTAATAGTGAAAAATAAATTACTTCATTTATATATTTCTAACACTTTGTACTGGTGATGTGAAAAATGAATATTGACCACTCTCTAGGAGAACTCTATATCCTACCAACAAGTTTTTACATGTGCAGCAAGAGTTTTCCATGGCTTTATCAAAATTTTGATTAATTTAAGGTGTTATATACATAAATAACTCTCATATATTAGACGCGCCGCCAGGGTTTTATATCAGATGCTGTAGACTTTCAATTTTCTTACATTAACAGGAAATATTCATCTTGCGGAACCGCCTATCTCCTTCGTTTATCTTTAAATCTTCGTTTTTTCATGTCACCAGATAATATTTCATATTCACCAGATATTCTTCATATTTCATATATTTTTAAGGCATAACGCTTTTTATAGAGAGAACAGCGAGAGTTTTATATGAATTATTAAAAAATAATTATTTTACAACATATATTTACTTTCCAAGTGAATACGTAGTGTGCATGTATACTATAGACGAATATATTTTAAACAAACTACCTACTTATTTGTTAAAATAGGTACCACCCATTTTACTCTTTGGGGTGCCGCCCTATCTTATTAGAATCGAGGGTTCTCTTGTTTCATAATGATAAGCTTTTACTGTAAAAAGTTTTACGTTTTAATCAGAGATGGCACTACTAACGGCAACGGTGCTGTCATCTATACAGCGAAGAAAGAGCTTTTATGAAAATAAGCTACATCCATAATGTAAATAGTTCTGTTCTACGGTGATAGATGTCACTCGATTCCATATTTAATATATATACGTATCTAAATATATATAGGAAATAATATTTTAATATTTTTTTATTATTCTAAATAGATATAGTAGTGTAGTATTTTTGATTCAGCGTTATAAATTTATCAAAAGGTCACTATGAGTCAATACTAGCAGCGTAGTTCTAAGTATTGTGAAATGAGTCACGATTTTTATGCGTAAATTGTTAAGTGTAATCAATAAGTAGATCTAATATTAAGTTACAATTAAATACATCCGAATAATCTCCGTAACTTTTTATTATATATAGGTTCGTATATAAGTAGTTAGCTTTATCATCAAAAGCTCTAGACCTCAAATGTTGCTTTGTTGAAATAATTTTATAAAAAATATAGTATAAAAGTTTAATATAGGTTACTTCTAATAATAAATTCAATTCAATAGATTTTTTTACTTTTTTTCTAAAAAAAAACTTATTAACTCTATCTTCTATTTACTTTACTCTGTCTACTATTTAATTTATAATTAAGCTTTCGTAATTTCCATAATTTAAAAACGAAATTCTTCTATTATTTTTCATTTCCATTTTTGTAAATCCTACTTGAAAACCATCATTGATATTTGCATATTCGATTTTCAATAGTAGTTTAGTAGGTAATTAGACAAGGATTTGGAATTGGAAAATAATTTATACAATTAGTTTTAATTGAATTCTACCATAGAAAATGAAATAGTAAGTCGAAGGGGAAGTTACGTAAAATTGAATAAAATAATCTGGATCTAATTTAATTCACAATATGCATATTAAAAAATAATATAGGTAACTAGCAGCAACGTTTACAGGGGTGAAAAGTAAAGAGAAAGTAAATGTGACAATCAGTCGGGTTTTATTATTTTCGAAACTTGTCTTTCTAGTGTATATTCTATTGTCGGACAATTTTGGTGTACAACCATTCAAGGATTAGATGGATGACAATGGGCCAACAGGCAAGTTCGTCACCGTTTGACAAGTCAACGAAGGGGACTTCCTTGACCATTTGAGAAAAGCTCTCGTTTTTAAATTTCACACATCAATTGAATAAAATTAGCGATAACTAAACATCTTCACCTACTTTTTTCTAATAGTATTTTTATTTATTATAAAAAATATATATGAATAATCATATTTTCCAAAATTGGCTCTAAATTTAAAACTATAAAGTTGTAAGAGGTAAAATGTTACCTCTAAAGTAGAATTATCTCGATAAAAAAATGTAATCGTTTAGTGCTTTTTCTTATTTTTAGGGTAGAATACCTTATAATTAAAAGATGCGAGTTTTTGTGCATCATCTTGTGTTAATTTTGCTGTGTAATCAATATTTATAGGGTACTTTGAGAGGATCTACATTATGAAATTTGGCAGGAAGTGAGAGCTTAATTTACAAATATAGTAAACAATCTGAAAAGTGAATCTTATTTATAATTAAATATGAATAAAAGCGGCTTTATAATCAAGACTGCGAGGCTAGTTAAAAATTAAAATTATACAAACAAATATTTAAATATTATTTAAAATGTTATATTTAAATTTTAATAAATAAAAATTCTACAATTATTAAACTAATTGTTTTTAAATAAAAAAAGATACAAGAAAAAGTAAAGACATAGGCGGCAATGGTTATTATATGAATGGTGGCGTTCCCTTTCTTAATGGTAGTGCGTTCTCTACACTCAGGCCCTACACTACAGTGTACACCTCGTCAACAAGTGACACATTTCGTATTGGGGTAAAGCAGCCGGCGCTTTCGGGCGGCGCGCACGTTCCGTTAGCTTCTCTATTTTAAAAACTACTTATTTGACTATATCCGGGAAGGGACGGACCACATCACCGTGCGTCGTCGACTCCTCACCACTGCCACTCATTTTCGATGCAGTCGACCTGCGTACGCGCTGCTGGCCGCTACGCGCGCACGCGCGTTCTCCCTCGTGCATTCAATCAATTTTGATAGTTGATAACTTAAATTTGTATCTGTAAAAAACTATAAAAGTCCAATGAACTGCAGCTAAAAGTGCTTTTACGTTACGCGGAGGATGGATGTTACGCAGAGGTGATAACAGTGGTGCAAGTTGAGATATTTTAGTTAACATGAGCGGGAGGGAAGGCGGAAATGCAGTTCCGTCTTCGAGTAAGTATACACACTTTTTATTTTGTTTATAATACATTTAAAAATTTTTATTTCATTTTTTTTATTTTTTGTTTTTATATATTTTTTTTCATTTATTTGTTATCTAACTGAGCACGTGTTTACAAGATTTGTAAACGTATAATTCATTTCATAGATTGGAACTTTTGGCCTTATCGAGCGGATGTGTGACTCGCAGGGCCTGGGAAGCCAATCATAGAAATTGTTTACAACATCATTGAAATTATTCGAATTGAGGTTAATAGTGTTGTTCATTGATGTCGCACATATGCGTGCCATGTTTACTTCGATTCATGTTCGTCAACAACAACATTTGTCTAATTATAAGTGCGTGCTAATTAATACATATTTTGAATGATGTTTATCTTACGAACTCTTTCAAAATTTTTTATATCCAATAAAATTGATAGAAAACTGATACGTTAAAACACTATTGAGTATTTGGGGTATTTAAATTACTTTGTTTTTTTTTCAACAATGACTACCCTAAGCTAAAATAAGTGAAGCATCTACCTACCGTTTCGGAAAAGCAAAACTTAAATCTCTTTACTAGGCAAGTTACGCATCATGCCGTAAATTGTTTACTATAGTCGTACAAACCATACGATTCCATTTAAGTTACTCGCGGGCGTAGCGCATGCATTAGAGAAATATTCATCATTTCGAACTCTATTTCTTTAGATATAGAGTTTATATTAAAGCTATGTCTAAAACATTTTCTTTTAATTTGTGAGAGTTACAGAAGCTGGTGAGCGTTTTAGACCGACTGCATTTTCGAAGGACTGTAATCTTTCTCTCTACGTGTTTTTGTCGTTGACATACCAAACGCATAGGGAAGAGCCTCGTGTCGATATGTTTACGTCGATTAGAGTTTGTTGATGCAATATTCAAGGTTTGGAAGTCCCCTATTGCGTCATGGAGTACGGGTATCATTGAATTTCAATGAACTATCGTAACACTTTGGTCACAAACCTAGTAAATAAATGTAAGCCGCGAGCGCGTTATTTCCAAAAGAAATTGTTATTCACGCAGAGTGGCAGAAGAAATACCTAATCGGAATTTTTAGAAAGTCGATGTTAAATAACGCTACGTCCCTACGGCAGGGTCCGAACCCGTAACCAGTCAATTAAGTCTGAATGGTGGTACATTTAGCTGTCTCTTTCACTCTTAGCTAGAGTTCCCGAACGCAAGCGCCACTTGACAATGATTCATGTTTAAATTCCATACCTGCGATTGATAACAGCAAAAAAGCAGTCAATGGCGCAGTATTCTTAAGAAATACTTACTTAGACTGAGAGTTTTGGTATGTAAACGATGTTACGGCTAAATAACAACGAGCACTAAAAGAATTTCTCTCGGGAATTTCCAATAATGTAATATTTTAAATTATGTATAAACATACAAATAAATGGGAACCATAAAATAACGGAATACTAAACTATGTGCATTTCTATTTAAATAAATTCTTATTCAATGCATGTCAATCGAGACCGCTACGACTCGTTTTCGTTTATACTTTATAGTTATTTAAAATACTTATGCGTAATACTTTATTTGATCCGCGCCGCCCTAACGCGTAATTATAGTCAAATATTTCGACCGGAAATAAATATTAAATTAGGCTGGCTTAGTGTTTTAATTGTTTGTAGTAATTACAGGGAATCTAACAATTCGCATAAAGTAGGTATAATATAATAAATAGCTATTAGGTTTTCGTTACTTATATATAGGGTACAAATAATTTAAAAAAGCATTAAAATTAGCAGAAAATATATATTTTCATATTTTTTTATTCTATTGTCGATGTTTTATAATTTTAAAAAGATTTTATCATTAATTTTATCATTATTGTCGAACTGTTTAACGAATTTGTAAGTTTCGATTACTTATGCGTATATAATAGTTTATGGAATTATTTGTCATCAATGCCTCATGCCAAATCAGTGTTCATTAAAAAAATATATAACTATAAATTACTTCTATAGTTTTACTCAAGTAATAAATTCAAGTCATAGTAGCGCCTAAATAGCAGTAAAATATGTGGATCCCTTTCTCTATTTTAAAATAAAGTAGCTTAAATTAACTCACACTCGAAGCAGTTTAAGGTAATCTCTTTAGGAACTAACAATAAGACAAGAATGTCAAGAATCAAGACGTCTTCCTCGTGTTTCGTAGATATTGCACGAATTTTTCACATTATTTTTATTTAAAGAAATGCATAGTATTTTTCTATACGGCTGGATTAAAAACCTTAGAGCAATAATATGACATAGAGAATATTTTTGAGAAGCTTATTTCGAACGTACGAATTGAAAATAAAATGTAATATTATAAATAAAAAAACGACTTAACAGAATGTGATATGTTGGCATTAAGAAGTCTGAAAATGAAACTAGTAAATATTTTATCTCCAAATATTTGAGGGCACTGTCTAATGGAATGCAATCAAAAGTTAAGCAGGCATATGAAGTTTGAAATTCCTAAGTGTATGTTTTAGTGGTAGGGCGTAGATGCGGGCGGGCGGAGTGGGGCGGTGGGGGGTGCGCGCGCGCGGGGGGAGGTCGGGCGTCGACTCGCGCGCACCGCACTGAGTAAACACAGCAGATACACGGCTCGGATGCGCCGGCGCGCCGCTACCGCCGCCTGCACTTGTCCTATATTCACAATGAGGGGGATAAAAATACTTTACTATTTTGTTTTGTTAAAGCTAATCTCTCTGCTTTCGTAACTCTATACTTCAAGAAAATAAAAAATATATATGTCCGAAATCGTTTTGTCAGAACAAAATAAATCAAACACTATTCATGTTTTTTACGTAAGGTTTTGTAATAAAATACAATGGTGGGATATTTCATATTAGTTCGATGGAAACATTAAAATAAATAAACATATTAATAATCAATACAATTCACATATTTTTCACGATGAACATATCTATATATCTATATGTTAATATATTGCATGGATAAATTCCAACGTCTCTACTGTTTTCTATTTCTAAAACTTTTATATTATAGAGAACTATGCTTCACTATTATAAAGGGATGAATGTACTCATAGCTTTTATTATACACTTAAATAGAGACCAACATAATTATTAGAGGAAGCATGTCAATCCCTTTTGTATGAACATACCACTTCTCTTTATTTCGGAATGTTTTGAACAAATATTACTCCTTTGAGTCTATTACGTTAATACGAGAGTAGCGAGTAAGTGTGCTTTGTGTGTACATACATCTCATTCAAATTTATACCAAAAAAGGTGAAAACTTCTTTAATGATTTTTTTAGTAACACAGACTTACACATTTTTATACAGATAGTTAAAAATGATTAAAATACAATTACCATTTTAATAAAAGTATGAGGAATCAACACTGAAAAGGTTATTGAATATAATTTTCCCTTCAACTATTTCAAAATATATAACCAACTTAAATAATTATTATTTATAGTGATCAGGTAAAACTTTGTTTATAAATAATACCTACTATGACATACACAAAATCTAAATCTAAAAAGGCAATATATTTAATTTATAGAAAAACGTGTATCGCTAACATTTAATAATTATACAATATAAAAAGCTCATCTGAGAATAAGTAACGAATGAAAGAAAGTTAACATCGGAAGGCAGCTGTAAAACTCAAATGTTCATACTAAATTTTTATGTCTATATTAACTATAAAATATATTCTTCAATGCAAAGCTCATAGTAAATACAGCGCGTGTGTATTTTATTATCTAGTACAAGTACTCTAACATATTAAATTATAAGCGTTTGTAGTAATAAAAAAAGTAATTTAAAATAAACGTATAAAAAAATAATATGACGAAATAGCTAAACGAATAAAACATTAATACTTTCTCATTACACAGTATAGGGAATAATAAATATTGACTGGTGTGTGTTTGATTCTCGACAAGACATTGGGGGGCGAGGTGAGGCTAAGGCAAGGTGCAGTGACGGCAATGAATGAAGAGGTACCAGAAACGCAACCTAAATACCGCGCATTCCTCGAGTCCCCGTCGCCGCCGTCACAGCCACGTGTGTTGCCGCTTTTACCTACCGCCGCTACAGCCCGAAATAATATAGCTTACCCTACCATATACCGTACACGCAGTACACGCGGTACACGCGGTACAATTAGCGAATAGACAAATATATTTGTAAGCTCGATTGTATCGATTATTATATAAAATTTAATAAAATTAAATTTTAAATGTTTTAATACACTTTTTAGCTCATTTCGGGTTTTTTAATATTTTTTTTCGGATTTTTTTAGAAATTATTGAGCCTTTAAATAGTAGTATACATATTTCGATATAATTATATCGATCATCGAATGTACTAAGTTTATTTTTATACATAATTATATCATATTGTAGTTACTAAAATATTAGTCATATATATGTATATTATGTAGGTATAGCCGTTGATATTTGTCATATATATTTACCAGAATTCATTTGGTAAAAATGTTCTTCCGGAAATAGTTATTAGTCATTTGGTTTTAAAATTCACAGACCAACAAACAATTTTATTTTTAGACATTAAATAATTCATCATAAAGTTCGTATGGTATTTAATTAAAAATGCGTATCTGTAATCCTTTAAAAATGAGGTCTTCAACCTTAACAAGCATAGTGATATCAACGCATAAAAAGAAGAGTTCATTCTTCCATTCGGTTCCCACGTTATTTTTTGTTAAGGAGCCGATAAGGGGAATAGTATACCCTTTCTTAGTCCTGTAAATGATCGTGGGCCCTTATTTATTGCTAATAGATTTCCAAACGGTGAAATATCTAAATATGTGTGCTTCTAACGAGGGGACGACTAGTCCAATGTACTGTTTTAAAATTCTATTACAACTTTCTCCAAGTTCCTTCAGGTGGCTTTAATTAATTAATGTTTTACAAAATAAAGTAGATAAGCCCGCGATAAACATGGAAAATGCAATCGTTATGCCCCATTATATATGCATGTGTTGCCCTACTTTACTAATTGCTTATCAGTTATTACATTATTACGATATTTAGTACAAACGTTACTAGTAAATAGTACTGTTTAGATAATTAAGAGAATGATTTTTGGATATTTTTTTTTTGCTGCAGATGTTTGTAATGTATTAAAATTTGAAAAAAAAAATCAAAAGTGTTGTTTAAAATTTTAAAAAATGTTTAAGTTCTGTTATCGCCTATTGTGCTAGATTTACCTGTAAATCTCATAATTTTTTTAGGTGCGGGGAGCGCGAGTGGAAGCGGCGTGTTAGGCGTGACACGGCGAGGTCGCTGCAAGTGGTTTAATGTGGCCAAAGGTTGGGGATTTGTCACCCCCGATGATGGTGGCCAAGATGTCTTCGTTCACCAGGTTGATCTATTTATATTTAAATCTTGAAAAGTTATTGAATAATTAGCAAAAAAATATTGAGAAAATAATTATAATAATATATAATTATATAAAGTATTGTATAAATTTCATAAAATTTTTATTAATCGGATAAATTTATCACAATGCATTGCAATTGGTATTGGAAAATTTCTATGATTTTATATAAATATAACCAACCATTGAGAAAACATTCTACGTATCTAGCGAGTGAACTGATATCGGGCTTGTTTGTTTGTTCCCCTTATCAACTCCGGATGTTTTTTTTATACATATGTGCCACCAAATTTGTACTTCGGCCCTCTGTTACACTGTTAGTGTTATTTACTATAATATATTATACCGTAGTAGCTGTAGCTTTCATAATTACTAACAATAAACCAATGATTCTAGAAGCCGATGACAAACACTATGTTATATGTACAGGTACTATTGCATGGACATCCAATGTACACCTTGTAAACTATATTTAAATGACCAATTATTTTTTAGTAGGTTACACAGTAATTTTTGATTCGAAGTTATTTAAGTATTGTATTACTTTATTTCAGAGTGTCATACAGATGCCTGGCTTTAGATCATTGGGTGACGAAGAAATGGTAGAGTTCGAGTGCAAAGAGTCGGACAAGGGGTTGGAAGCAACACGTGTTTCTGGACCTTCTTCCGTAGACTGCCAGGGCTCCCATCGACGCCCTTTGTCCAAAAAACGTTTCAGGAAAATACGGTAAAACACATATTGTTAAATGTTTTACACACACACACATTTTTATTAATACTATTTAAATATACTTTTTGTACAGATTTTAGAAATATTTAGAATAATATAGAAATTTCTATTATTTACTTTTTTACATTAAGTTTAAATAGTCTTATGAAATATTTGTAAATGTTTATAAATATACTCTAGTCATAATAGTTGTCGTTATTTATAGAATAGGTAATATGGTTAGATATCAATTATATGGATTGCATCATTTTTAGTTGTTACAATTGCGGTGAGTTTGCCAACCATATAGCTGCCAAGTGCGGCATGGGCCCACAACCAAAGAGATGCCACAATTGCAAAAGTGAGGACCATCTGATTGCTGACTGCCCAATAAAGGTATTAAATTAAATTAATATATAAATAAAAAAAAAATACTTTCAAACTATATCCCGCACACAGCAAGGTTGGCAGAGGGAACCTAGTGTTAAGACACTTCATCCTCAACTTTCCGCCGATTTTTTTGAATTGCGTGTTGAGTGGTAGAAAATATTAATAAATTAATATTTAGTTTCTCTTTATATAGAGATTTTGTTCTAAGGCTTTTTTCGGTTATTGGGTATACTGCTAACTGCTAACTGCTTAAACCAACTGCTTAAAGTATAAAAAGTATAAAGTTTTTTGAATGTCTTAATAAATGTCATAATATTATTAAAAAGAACTTTCTCTGTTAATAATCTTATTTAATATTCTTAACATATTTTTAAATAATTTGTAGGTGGAGAAGAAAAAGGATGATTCACTGTCCAAGAATTCTAACAGTTCACAGGGAAGTATTCAAGGCAGCCCCCCACAACACTAACCTGAACCTGTAACATTCTTCGTTTATATTTGCAATTTTTACCTTCTAACACGGTGACAACCTTTAATTATATTTAATTAATTAATTTTAAACAATCTACCTCGTTTTTACAAAGACCAAACTTTGTGCACGTCTAAATACAAGACTGATCAGTATGTAAACCATGAAGTACAAAAATATTTTACTCTTAGATTTTATAATTTAAGTTTGCAAATGTAACGTAGTACAAATTTTATGTGTTCGAGTGTTCGATATCTATATTATTACATAAATAATATTTTATACCCAAAGTTGTGTGTGTTTGTATGATTAATTATTATTAATTTTGTTGCTATATTCTATTACAGTGGACTTAAGTTATATTTAGTTTAAACTTATTTTAAGTTAGAGTATGTTTTAAATTTATGATTAAAACGAAGTGTAACTTTATATGGCTCTTTGATACAACAACTGTAATATCGAAAAAAATATTTCCGGTATAAGCTAAAACGCGTAGTAAACTTGTTTTTTTAAGGTTTCTGCGCAATAATAGTCGCATTTAGAGGACCAGCTGGGTAGTCTGTTATGAACAAAACAAAGATACATTTTATATGTAATTAAAAATACCTCAGTACAAAATTGTATCAATATGAAATCTTGACTGAAATGTGTATGAGGTAAATTAACAATTATCAATGGAGAGTTAAAAGTAGAGTCAGTAGAGTGCAACTCTATGTGCCAAAGTGGAAAATGCTAATGCAATAAATTTATTATTTTAGATTTTAAACAATTATGTCAATTAAACAGCTTTGCTTATATTAATTATTTGACAAAATGTTTCGAAAAAAATATTTCTTTGTCGTAAATAAAAATTAGTACTTAAAGGAGCATAATCAAAAGTTATGAGTCATATTTTTATCACCGCATTTTATGTAGATTTTATATTTGCCAGTTATGAAAATAGTGTAAGCCCATCGATTTTTAATATCTTTAGATTAAGATAAGTAAAGTGTTAAAACTATATTTTATTTTATGGCAAAATTGCAAGAATTTTAGTGCATTGATTGTACTTGATATTTTTTTTATTTTCTTAAAAAACCCGACAAAATAAATAATTAATATATCAATATATCTAAGAAAAAATATCTTCCTAAAAGTAAAAGGACTACCTCATTTTATAATAAGAATAATAATAATGTTAAAAAATATTATTAAGTACACAAATATTCATTTTTGATTTTCTGCAATTAATTGTCAATAGTGTACCATTTATATAGAAGCGTTACATAAAAATGTTTAACAAAGTTAGAACCTAATGTGGCAGTTATAATATAATAGTTACTATATATGAAATAGGACAAAATGTATGATTTCCAAATAAACTACGATACAATATGTGTTTTCTAAAACAACATATATTAAATAACATATAAATTACATGATCATAAATACACTGTACATGTCATGTCACTATCGCAGCTTTCAAGCTTATCGTTGCCAGCGCTAATGCACAGGAAGTAAGAAAATGAAATAAATAAGATTTAAGTAGGACAGTTGCGCCACACACATGTACAAGTACAAAGAAATGTAATTAGACCGTATATGGGATTTTTATTATCATCAATGTTTACTAATTTACATATCTTTTACTCGATTTTACTCGGTGCAAAAGGAAAACAGTGAAACTGAAAGGAAGTCAGACATGTTTTGGTGTTTTAAATCTAAAGCAATATTTAAAAAAAATATTTGAACTTAGGTATTACAAATACGGGTTTCTTAATTTTAGAACGTAGACATTAATGTAGCTATTTATAAGATTTTAAAGACTATTTGAAATCATCTACCTCATAATTTAACAAATTTAGAGTTTATTGGTAAGTTAATATTATAATATTATACAATTTCTGAATATTATTTTCATTCTGTCATCGAATGGTAAATAATTAAAAGTTTTGTATTTCTTATGTTTAGAGTTTAATTTTTGTTTTCTTTTTTTTATTTTTCAAAGAAAAATAAAGTATAAAATGTAAGGTGGTATTTTTATTTCAACTTCGTTATGTAATAACCTATTTTTCAGTATGGCTTTAAAATTGTCCACTATAGCTTTATGGAACTTGTCTCTCGATCACAACGGATGTCTCCTGTTATCAATTAGACAAAGTTATGAGAAATCTTGCAGTAAGAGAACCAAAATTTATGAGTCTAATCATCCCGCACGATATCCCTCGACTATATGTCACACAAATAACCATGTCAAAGCTACAAGAAGTGAATTTGAAAACTCTCCGTCAATCATTATATTTGCTTTGCTTTTGCTGGCTTTGCCCTTACTGACTATTATTTTTTTTAACATTTGAACCAAATTTTACCTGAAAAAAAAAACAATTCCGTAAATGCTATAAAAATATTGTTTCAATAGTTTATCAACTCCAGTTAACCAGGTCTCTAGTGAAAAAGGATAAACTATAATATTCACAACGCCGCGCAAATAATTTTTTAATTAGGATATAATACAACTAAAAGTTTGGTATAGAAACTATGTGTAACCTGAACTAAAATATAAAATGTTCAGGTCACACATTTCAGTTTGTAGACTATTATGCGAGCGTAGTCATAATTTATTAGCTTAAGTTTAGATCATATTTGAGCATATTATAGATTCATATAACTGTGAGGATATCGTCATTCGTCACAGTCCTTGGGGAGCGCGGAGGCGGTCGACGGCAAGAGATGTCACGTTTTTAGGGAAGCTGGGAGAAGACGGGCGCCCGAGGATGCAGCAGTGCGGGGCTCCGTCCGGGGCGCCCCCGCCGTCCGCCGCCCCCGCCGCCCCCATCCCGCCCCGCCGCCCCGCGCCCCTCGCTGACGTAACGCTGCCGTGTCCGCCCGCCCTAGTGTGTGCCGCGCCGCGCTCCGACCGACCGGGCATCACTCACGCGCCCACCAATCTTTAGTGCAAATCATTTGACGTTTCACTTTCTGGACATCAGATTCGGTATCGAGCTCTGTTACAAGGTGGATAACGAGGCTGTGCACGTGCTCATGTGCTTTCCCTTACCTTAGGATCACTTGAACCCTCTTACCGGATGCATCGATATCATTCCTCAATAAGTTCTCGTTAACAGCGTTGCAAAACCTCCTTTTCAGCGCCGTTTAGAGTCTTAGCATATCGATTAATGTTTTTAGGTTTCGGTTAATAAATAATTATATGAATAGACAGTTTAACTTAAAGGTAAAAAAAACAAGTCCACTTAAGATATATCTGTCAGGAAGGAAAGTGGCCAGTGGCTTGAACAGTTTAAGATACCATCGTATCAGCAGCGTAGACTATTCCTCTTAACCGAGCTATCAGCCAATAATGCAATTATTTTGATTTAAATTTCTGATTGAATTAGGTTTTGTAGCGTTGTAGCGTAATAGATCTATGTATGTAGCAGTTTATGTAATAGAGAATAGAGCGAGGCTAAACCATACTTCCCGATGTTTAATATAATGCAGAATTGCTTGTAAACTAATAACTTGCTTCAGATTAAGAATTCATGTTTCAACTGGTGCAGATATATCTTAATAACTTGTAAATCGACATGCAATGTGTATGTAGACGGTGGATGATTTCTAAAAAATATAAATTTGGACAATAATATTGGCATTAATGCTCTTATGGTAAGTCACTTGTCAGACCCAGATGTAGGTAGTTTAGGACAGCGCTTTTTAGTTCTTAGAAGCATTATTTATCTTATATATACATATATACATACTTCAAGCAAAACAAATGCATTCAAATGTTAATTCATTCAGTAATCATTCACACCATCGTCGTAGTTCAATAGGAACGACGTACAAATGGCATTCATTTTAGATTGAATGATAGTATCGTTATAGGAATTTACAAAACTTTTTCACTTCAGGGGTATAAAATATCACTGAGGGGGAAAATAGTGAATGTTAGAGAAGCATGGAGAATATAATAAGTAGTGTATGTACTTACTGCCATTGATCATATAATATTTTCATAGTAATTACATGTATTTGAAAATTCATCTAAGAACTAATGCTGACATTTTAAATTGCGGATTTTTTTCCCAGCTGTAGATGCACATCGTACGGAATTCGTGTTCAGATATTTTCTTTTTGGTTTTCTAGACTGATATGGCCTGCAATTATGTTCGCATGGATGTTCTGCGCATCTGGCTACATTTTTGTATAATACGACATATTTGAGATAATATCTTTAAAAATCTTCTTCGTTTTTACAAGCTCCTACAAATTTATGTTATTTACAGCGGATAATATTGAAATAATAACTATATTATTATTTTACAAATATGAGAAAATTTTAATAAGTGATATGTTTTTAAGATAAACAGAATTTTCGTGGATTTACTCTCATGAGATATTTAGGAAAAGTATATATAAAACACGATAAATCCCTTATTAATGTAAAAATCTGTATTCATTAACTTTATCTTAAAACGTATTAAGTTAATTTAATTTCAATGGCATAAACCACTAAACAAGAAGTTCTAAGTGCGATTTAGGTTAAAAGAAAGCGGGCACGTGTAAGAAAAGACCTTATTTCATATATTTAATGAGTCAATGCATCGGGCAAAACGAGCTCGCGCTGGCTAAATCTCTTTGCTAACGCCTTTATGAAAATAGAGGAAATAATTATGATGAAAAGTAATAACACTTTTTACATATTTGTAAAAGAAAATGAATTTCCAATCATCTAGTTAAACTTACATAAAATTATTTTATTTACGATTTACATTTATTTTCACTTATCTACACTTAGAACTAGTGGTAAATCAATTCTTTCACCATATACTGAACAATATCACGAGGTGACCGGCGGAGTCTAACGCTACGAATACTTATATATACAGTTACGTTAAATTTTGAAATGTTTCGGTTTTTAAGGTATTATTAAAAATAAGGATTTTGAATACCTACTGTTGATTAGTATATATTAACTGACACAACATTGCCCATAAAATTAGCAAATAATTTTACATTACGGTTCCTGTGCCTACTCTGATAAATGTGGGAAAAAGCTAAGTGATTTTTTTTTGGATAATGTCCAACTATAAAAAATAATGAAATACTTCTATGGACTTGACTAATTGTTCTATAGACTTTAAACTTTATTAAGTTGGTAACCTTTATTTGCAGGCAGCCTGCTTTATTTCTATAAAAAATCTAAAAGGTTAATTATCCTATTTTTAATTTAATTGATACTTTTTTTGATGAACGAAGTTAGACGTAACACATAATGTATCCTATACATAAACAATATGAAAAAAGTATCGACTACAATATCAGATAAATTGCACATCTTGAAAGATTGAAGAAAATATTAAACTTGGGAAGAAAAAAAAATTCAAATAGTAAAAAATTATATATATGTAGAAAAAATAGCATTACAAGCTTATAATTGTAGTCCATTTCATTAAAAATGAATTGTATATGTCCACAAATTTAAGTTTGTCGACTATTATAAATTGTACTTTCCGTTGACATTCAATCTCACAATTGGTACAGAACAGTCGGTATGCGAATCTGACTCGCATTTGACCGGTTTTTTGGAGTCAGTATCAACTTTTATGTCTAAATATTTTTTAATTTTCTTATTCGGTGTGTTAATCAAATAATTTTATTTCCTTCTTGGCTGACACCAATTCCAAAACTAACGAATATTAATACTTAAATAGGTATTAATGTATAAAAATTACTATAACTCTTATTTAATTCAATGTCCTCAATGTACTTTGAGTAAACAAAGACATCGTCGATGAGTTCGTTCTCCATTTTGAAGTCCGCTAAAAATTAAAGTTATTCATATTAATTAACATCTATCGGTGCAACAAGCTACATTCTTATTAAGTTCATTTATTTATCTTTACATAATATAAAAGTTGTCTCTTTGCAATATGGGTGCAAATACACAACTTAGGAGTGGGGAAATTATACGTACTATTAGTTTACCTGAGTAACTTGATAATATACAATTAGTCTTCTAGAAGTTTCTATAATGTTTAAAAGATTATATCATAACTCCTAATCGTTGAAGAATTGTATCTTCTGTCATCTTCATCAGGTCAATAATGTATTTAGGTGTCTTTTGCCTAAAAGAAGCAAGTAAATGATTAATACAAAAATAATATGGAATACATAGTAAGTACTTAGTAGGATTAATGGTGAAGACCATGATTTGAATATAAATAGACAAATAAATAATAATTATTAAAGTTAGTAGTACAAGCTAATATGCGTCTCGCAAAAATAGATAAAATAGTATTTTTTACTCGTATTTTTATATGTATAATCAAATGTGGAAAGTTACTAACAAATTTATTCTAAAAGATATTATATACGTACTTAGCTTCTTCTTAGTCTTCGCTGTTTGCATAACTGTTTTAAAGTACGGCATGTGCTAAATAGCGATAAGCAGTCGAGGTTAATATAATTAAATTAATGAAAAATGTAGAGCGGAGAGTATCAGTGTTTTATATTACTAGAAAAAATATTTGCTATAAATTGTGTGCTTGATTGAAAAATAATTTAAAATTTGACAGATATTTTAATTACATTTAGTTGTTCCCCTTAGTTACCCATTATATACTTTAAAAACAAGTATGATTTGTACTTTATTTTTGTTGTTAGCATCTCTACAGGGAGATTTTTACTCCACTACCCAAAAATAATTCCATAGATTTATCATTTGGGATTGAATATTTTTAAAGTGTTATTCCACACTTAACAAATGGAAATGATTTTTAGAATAAGTATAAAAATTTGAACGTAGTGCGATTTAGCTATGCTAATAACATAAATAAGTTGTATCAAGCGTATAAGAGTTTCGAGATATCGGTAGGATCGCGTTAATACATTAATAATGTTAGTTCGTTCGCTAAGTTTGGCATTAATAGCTTTTTGAATGATTTTTTCCTCTTTTGAATTACACACCACTTCTGGTGTAAAAAAAAAACAGAAATCGAAAATATTTAAACATTCCTAATATTTTTAACATTACGTAGACTAAGGTCTACGGATTTTTTTTAACCAAAAATCTAATATCAATTTATTTTATATTAATTTCAGCTTGACAATCTTTAAGCTGTTTTGGAAAAATAGTCTTGATAGATGGACACATAGATAACAAAGTAATCTTATAATAATTATCAGCTTCACGCTGTATCCCGCACACAGCAGGGTAGGGAGATGGAACCTAGTGTTAAGACATTCCGTTCCCCACTTTCTGCCGAATTCTGGAGGCAGTGCGTGTTGAGTGGCAGATCTCAACGCCGAAGTAATCTTATAAAGGTTCCGTTTTTTGCTTTAAAGATATTTGAAATTGAGCTTGCAGAAATCAATAGCAGAAAGCTGCAATACTCGTCTTCCAAAAAGTTATTTGAAAGGCTGCCCATAAATCTGGACTACGTGTTCCTCTATAAATTATTTATTTTTGATGGTAATATATGATTTCAAATTTCTTGTACAGAGTCAGACATTTATATTTACAATATGCTCAAGATAATCATTCTGAAAAGTAGTTTTAAATAATTGTTTTCTTTTTATCTTTAGAAAAATATTTGCTACATTTGGTAGGCAGAGGTATCACTCTGAAAGATGTTTTAGTATTCCAATTTCTAAACTGAGAGTTAAGTGGAGATATTCAATTTCCTGCAATAACGTGTTAACGCGCCAGTGGAAAGATTGAATCCAACACTATTATAAGGAGGCATCTTCGTTACCGTATAAATGAAGTGTTGTGTTAAATGGCAGAAGAATTAACATATTTCTTTTAATATCATTTTGAGAAGATAAATATTATATTAGACCAAAATATGTGCAAACTTCATATGTGGATCCTACCATAAAAATGCTGGGTTGAATATAATATTCAAACACCGAAATAAAAAAATACAAAATAAGTTTTTAATGATATAGTAATTTTTTTAAAGTATTTTATGCTTTGTACCTTTTTATATTAAAAGTTGTTCCTCATGTAATAGTTATATTCTTTATATTTACACATTAAGGATGCTTTTAATGGAGTTGAAGTATGAAAGGTACGGTTGCATTTTCAACACTTATTTTATACGGCTTGTTCTTATTCTAAAATGTAAAATTTTATGGTTGGTTGGAGTCCTTTTAGACGCCATGTATCTTGTCATTTAACTTGTTTTAAATATATTTAAAGAATATACAAAAAGTCTATTATTTTTTGGATTACATTAGTAAATATTAATTTTTCTAAACTTTCTTTTCTTGGTATAAATATTGACATTCTTAGTTTGATACATTAATATAAAACTATTAAAAATATATTAAGCTTATTCAAAGTGATCCTTTGAGGCCAGTGATCTATAGCAGTAAGCACTCTTTCTATGGAAAACTTGTTCACTACCAATCGTATGGATTGTTTTTGGGACTCTAAATGATTAAATGACCTTTAGAGCAAGCCTTACTCTCTAAAACTGATGATAAATCATTATCCAGTGGATTAAGATCAGGATTGGACCAGCTTTAGCTATGATGAAGTCCGCAACGTTCGTTTCTTATCAAGATGTGATACACTTGTGCCGATGTTTTGATACCTTTTTTACAAAAATATGGCTTAGTCACTTCGTCAATAGCTAACACCCCACTAAAAACACTGAAGTCGGAAATTGCCCACATTGTACTCTATTGACTAATTGGGAAACTTTGCGGAAAAGATCTTTCATCATGAAAATAGGAAAATATAATAAACAATCGTATAAGCAAATATGATAGATTTCAAATTCGAAAGTAATATTTTGTTTATTTTTAATTTCGGGAAGAATATGTAATCCTATCTTCATAGACTCTATGATTAACTCTTACAGCATGTTCAAAACTAATGACGGCGAGGCCATCGTACATATACTAACGTAACTTTTGGTAAGGAATTAAAAATTACATTTAATTTCTGAATCAAGTATGACGTGTTACTTTTTTAATAAATTTTTGGCTAGTTTTGATGTACATAGAAATGTATATGTATACATACCTACGTAACCTTATCTAACCCACTTATATGATATAATGGATGATGGTATATGAAGGTTCAATATTTAGAGTACAGAACATTGCGCAACGTTAGTTAGGAAGTATTAGACTGGAGCATTTGGCAAGTTTCAAGTGTTTAACAGTAAGCTTAGTTCCTGCAAATATAGTATATTATGAAATGACTATAAATACTTAATACATATATTTATAATCTTAGCATTTCCAGGTTATTGATTTTAATTAAATTTAATATTATTTGAAGATTCAGATAAATTTACTTCGACGATCTCTTTTAATTCGATATCAATGGCTCACCACCCACCATATGGCTTGCAATATAGCGATCTTATATTAATTTATTTAACTATGTAATAAACGATATGTAATGACTTTTACGTCATTTTATATCTGCCGGACGTACTTAGTAGTACTAGTTAGGTAATTAGTTGTATAGTATAGTTTTTATTGTCAAGAATGAAGATAGATATTGCACGTTTTGAAAAATCCTTGTAAAACTAGTAAGCCCATATATATATTCATAATATGTAATTGCTTTCTGTGATATTAGTATTAATAAAATCTGGTCAAGTGCGAGTAAGATTCGCCTACCGAGGGCTCAGTGAAAATTTCGGGATTATCAACTTTTATAAATTGTACTTCCCGCTGACATACAATCATTTGACCGATTTTTGTCCGAGAGTAGCTGATGTCTTAGTTTCACGTTAGATGTTTAGAACGAGACAAGTACATCTGCTGACGGCTACTATTATTGCCAAGGTAGTGCGATCACTCCTTTCTTTCCAAATTCGAGATATTGAATGTTCAGTGGCAACATTAGCAGGAAAGGAGAAGTGAAATTAATTTATATTTAATTATGGCCTTGACTGGAGATACGACTCCCAATCCTCCCCTTGAGTGCAGTCAGACGATAGCCCTCTACGCTAAATTGACCTCAATTTCATGATGATTGATTTTTCCATGATTTTTATTAATTGTTAACGAAAACTATACAAACATTAAGAACGGCTTTTAAGCGCTATATACTTACATATAGCAAACTATAGATTAGCAAATATATTGAAGTGATTCAGTCTTGTGTCTGAAACACTACAATAGACCAACATTTTTTTAAGTGATAGATTCCTATTCTATTACTATCTTCTTATTAACCTATATTTTTTTTAAATATTCAACGATGGCCCAAATTCCCTTGGGATGGCAGTTTACTAGGAAAAACCGCGTCTCTCGTGCGCGAGTAACTACCGCTCGCTATATGTGTACAATGGTATAGATAAACATACAAAATAATCAACCAATATTCCCTAAATACATTCAAATAAAATATTTAATAAATACTCTTCATGGGAACGGAGTAGCTTAACAGTAAGTTCCCAGATTCTCAGGTCTCAGGGATTTAAACTGAAATTTTATGAAAAATCACAAAATTCAAGTACGGAAGTCCTTCACAGAATTCAAGGACCGAAGTACGGAACTCTAAAAATTTATAAATTGTATCATTATCAATTCAAAGTAGTACGTCTTAAAGAAAGTTTTAAATAATTTTGCTAAATTACTTTTCAGGAAAAATGTTCCTCTTAGATTTACTAGATAATGTCATTGAGACTAGGTTATGTAGTTTCTTGAAGTTAATTTTGTTACCTCCGACAGCCTTTATCTTTCGAGTTTAAGAAAGCTCGGCTGTGGATATGAAATTATAACATTTTTAAATATTTTAAATTTTTGACTTCGGAATATATTTCAACTATATAATGTAATATATAATACCAAGAGAGCAGTCGTGGCAGAGTCACAAGTGTGTAACTATAAACGCGACTGGTTGTGGGTTCGATCCCCACTCGAGGAAATAAAATATTTAATATTTTCATTTCTTCGCTCTGGTGTCTTGCAAAGAGTGGCGCACTCAACAAAAATTCGGCGGAAAATGGGGAACGGAGTGTCTCAACATAAGGTAGCTACCTACCCTGCGATGTGATTAAATGATATCTAAAAATCTTATTGTAAATTTTTTAAATTATAAAAAATCGGTTAAGGGCGAGTCGGACTCGCCCACCGAGGCTTCCCTACCAAATTCTAAATTGTAGGTCAACGGGAAGTACAACTGTTAGAAGTTGACAAACATAAGTTTGCGAGCATTTTGTATGAAATCAACTATAAATATAAATTTGTAATGATTTTTTTCTATGAAATACCTACAGCTTTTAGATTTTTTCTTTTATTTCTATTGTAAGTTCTCATTTTGTACCAAATTTCATAATTGTAAGTCCTCTGGTAGTAAGTACCCCATAGGTATTTTTTTAATATACTGTGAATTTCATACAAAATGCAGCAAATTCGATGCTTAAATGCTCGTATCTATTGATTGCGTTGGTTTAGAAGCTTAATTTTTTTGTGCTTCAAGGGACTATACACCTGAATATTGAATCTACGTGACCTCGTGATAAAAAGTCTTGACAGACGGACAGACGAGCGATAAAGTGATCCTCCTTCCGTTTTTACCTTTAGAGGTACGGAACCCTAAAAACAAATGTACATATTACCTTTTTCTAAATATTAAGTAAGTACGTAATGCTTTTTTTATATTTTTAACTTATTAATTTAACGTAATTTGGTATCAAGTGTTAATCAGTGTACTTTACTTTTTAACAATTATAATACCCAAGATAAAAATTGGATGACAAATACTATAGTAAAATTATATTATATAAAAAAAATATACAATATTTGCAAGTTTTGTCATAGTCTAGAATGAACTATTAAATATCTCGGTGGGCCACAGTAAGCTTCCAACAGTCATGGACCAAAATCGAATGTCTCGGGCAGGTTGCGCGCGCATCCCCCTCTCACGCCGTACCTCTCCGAACGCCCATTGATGATCTTCTTAATCTCAATATATTTATGAACATAATTCGTACGAAACCTAACTCTATAGTATATTTGTAGTTTTAAAATAAAATTCAAAACGAAGTATCTCGAAAGAGTTTAAAACGATAACCGTAGAGCAAAATAGTTTGGAGTATTTAATGAAAATTAAAGGACGGTGGGCGCTGGCCGTCGCGCTCGCTACGTTTGGGCGTCGCTGCGTCTCGGCGGGCGGCGGGCGCGGCGGCAGGCGGGCGGCCTCATCCCCCTCTCACGCCGTACCTCTCCTTC
>JAEBDU010013171.1:1730072-1815773 GCA_016802625.1 Heliconius numata
CTCGGCGAGGCGACACCGGGCCTGGGTAAAATGTCCCGGCCGACTGGGGCGCGGCGGGTGCGGCGGGCGGGCGGGCGGGCGGTGCGCGGCGGCCGGCGACCGTGCGCGACAGCGCCGCCACGCACGCTCCTCGCCTCGCGACCCAGTCTGCTCTGACATTTTACTAAGTCCCGGTGTCGCCTCGCCGAGCCGCTCGTTGTGCCGTGCGCAGTGGTAGACGAGGCCGGCGTGTCGGGCCGAGGCGAGAGCGCCAGGTAGGGCCCAGGGCACGCGTCAGGGTCGGAGCAGCTGGCGGTGTTTACCCGCCGCGCCTGCACCGGGGCGCCCGTGCGCCTGCTCGCTGCATCGGACTCCCCTCATATACTATTCGCCGCCGTGAATTTTTAAGTTAACGAACGAGCGACTTTAGAGGTATTTAATGTTTGTTCAACCCGAATCTCCACAGTGAGCACGGTCGTAGCGCACATTGTCACCGCTCGACATCTCGACATACGCATCGACACCGAATTGTCATAGTTCATTTGACTCCAGTGATATCACGAATATATAAGTATGGGTGCTAAAGAGAGCGTGGAGGCTGCTAAATTTTCTGCGCAAAATTGGAACAATTTCGAGGTTCGTAGTACCTTTAAATTAATTTGCACATGGAGTGTTTGTTTCCCCTACGTCCTGATGTATTTTTGTAATGTGGCCATAAATAAATACAAAATAAAATTATTTCAAATAAACATAAAAATGTATGCACAGTAACGCAATGCAACCCTCTGCATGTACACATTTGACTAAAACTAATAAATAAATATTTAATAATCCTGTTCTTGGAGTGGTGGCCGACACATACGTTTGACTTTTATATTGATACACTTAATTTAAATTTGCATTTCCCCTTGATGTGTAAAAATATATGTATTTATATACACTATTAAAAAATAAGTAAATATTGTAAATATGTTAGCTTCTTTAACGCGACACGCTGGTTTTATTATACTATTTGTATAATTTGCCATAATCACATGGTATTTGCTAAGCTTAACTGAAAAATAAATAAATACATGTTGTCCATTGGAAATGACATCTTACTTACATTAATTACTAACATTTAGATCGAACTATGTCACATAAAAGTAATTCTAGTCTAGTCAACTTTAAACTGGGAAGCCAAACTGGGTTGACCCACATATTGTAATGTGGCTCTTGAATTTTAATTGCTATTTAAAAATATGGATTAGGTTTTCGATATAATATAAATGGAATTTGAGCTATAAGATAAAAAATAAAAAATATATATATTAATAATAATAAAATATAATAAGATACGTCTACAAACAAGTGTACGTTTAAAACTATTGTATAATTTGACAAGATGCATAGAGCCTTAGATGATGCAATCAGGGCCATGTTATTAACTTACCTACTTGATTGATGCTTGACGCCTGCAGATTAAGGTCACCAACGGGCACGATGTAGTTCATAGGGCTTCGAACACAAAATAAAGTAATTATTGACCAGATTTTGTAAAAAAAATATATTTTTTAAATAATATTAAAATAAGATCATAGAATTTACCTAAATAGGTGCCGAGGAAATGTTTTCAATATTAATGCCGCAATATTACAAATGAACTAGAGCACTTTTGTGTTAAATTAAATAAATGTGTGTACAGAGTACTTATTCAGTTTAATAGAATTAGAAGTATGACGTAAGTAGTGTCTTCTCGTTTGCGTCTGACAAATATGTATAATTAATGCATAGAATGTACAGGTTGTGGTAATCTTATGTATTGAATGCGAATCATCGCGTTAAGCATCTGTCTACACTTTGTTTTCTATTTAGGAATGGCATGTAGTGCTAACTTGGTTACTTATAGGATTTTGAGCAAAGTACTCGTAAGTTTCTAGTATTCTAATCATGCATGTCCACTTCATTTAACATATGACATAAATATCATCTTTAAATAACGCATATATTAAATAGCATATAAGTATCAATCGTCACTATAACATATAATATGAGTAACATATTCTTATATTTTCTTACTTTTTTAGAACACGTATATAAATTTGAAATTAGAGTAAAATTTGAATGAAGCATATTTTCTTTCTTTCTAACAAGTTTGTTGTAGTGATGAATGATTTTGTATAAGCATGTTTACTTGCGATTTAATAAGGCTTAAATTATATAGTAAAATAACTTTTAAAAATGTTTTTCTTATAAAATAAATTATAAGTATATATTATAATGTTATAAATATATATTGTATATAAATAAATGTTGTCAAAACATAATTGCTTGAAAAATAATATTTATTCATACAATAAAATACAATATTTTTTAAATATATAATCGTTGTGGTGTTAATTGGGCAATTTTCAATATTATAATTTTTTTACATTACTTTAAAGATATTTAAAAGAAAATGTACGATTTTTGTTATGTGTAATAATATTTTAAGAATAAGTACGATTTCAGCATGGAGTCAGTGTGAAACATCACTACAGACACGGTACGCAACGCTCCCAGAGTCTCAACCGTGGACACTCCCTCTCGCGTTCCGATGGCACCTGGTGACATCACGGGACCACGGGTAATTATTATTCATATTTATGATTTTTTTATTTATTAGCGTCCGCATATAACAGGGTGGGCAGAAGGAACCTGGGAACCTCGTGTTAAAACATTCCGTTTTGATTAAGACACTTCCTGTCCCCACTCGCCGCCGAATTTTGGAGGCATTGCGTGTTGAGTAGCAGAAGTCAATGTCGTATATTTTCGTCTATAATTAAAAATATGTAAAATAGATTTATTTTGAAATATAAAAAATATGAAATCATATAGATTTATTTTACTGAATATTGTTTATCATTTAATTTTTCAAAGAAAACAGTACAAAAACTATTTTTATATTTTTGAATCAACCTCACCCTCAATGTAAGATAAATGTCACTTGGTTCACATATTTCCCCTAAGATAAAATAGAAAATGTCTATTATAGTATAAATATATTATAATTATATACAGTTCATGCACATAAAATAACATTTTTTCAGGATTAAATGTTCCATACAAGGTTTTGTACTTTTAGATTGAGTTAGAATATTTGATAAAACCTGATGTTTCAAACACTAAAGTAGACCACATGGCATGGACTACTGTAACGTGTTCCAAACTCCTGGACAAAGTTCAAAACATAACTTCACTTTTACCATTTTTTTTTTACTTTTTCCTTAATTTATTATTATTAATGTAATATATACCATAATTAAATACAGGCAGCGTAGTAACGTGCGCCGAGTGCGGCCAGCGCACGATGGGCAACAAGCTGTCATCGTGTTCGTGCGCGCCCATCCTCCGCAAGGCGTACCGCTATGAGGACAGCCCGTGGCAGAACTCCCGTAGACGAGATGGACATCTTTTACGGTTATTTCATTTAATTATTATTAGTTAGAAATAATAGCGGATTCTAGCTCTGAAAAACAATATGTTTTGATCAGTTAGTTAAAACCAAAGCGAGAACAAATCATGTTTCCCTTGAGGTAGTTTTTTATATATATATTTTTTTAGAAAGTCGATTTTTCTTTTGATTATTGATTTTATTTTGTAATATAGATTTTAAATAAAGATCTAATAAACTCTTCGATAATAAAACAATGAATAGATACACTGCCTGTTCGTTTAAAAATAATTAAATTTGCTTTAACTAAATCATAAATCAATCATTGTATAACACAGAAAGCGTTATTGGCTTTATGAATATCTCTATCTATATATATCTTGCTTTAAGCTTTATTATTAGGCAATGAGCACATCAGTATTTCATATTTATTCAATAGCTTACATAAAATCTAAAAGCCATTACCAGAAAAATAAATGGAACTTAAAACTCTATAAATTTAAATCCATGACATGACATGAAACAAACGTTAATTATATATGATGTGGTGTCATTAGTGAGCTTTGAGTCAATAAACAATTCCTGACATGCCACCACTGCATCCACCACTCAAACATGTATGAGCTCACATGTGACATGCAATCCTTGTGGAGGCAAGTGGGTCGTACACGAATAATTATAGAGTTGTAAACTGTCGGTCACGTCACTCTTTATTACATCTCTTAGGAGGTAAAACAGTGATGTCGTTTTTATACATATTTTACAGCGAAATATTTAATAATATGCAAAAATAAAATATTCATCATTCACAAGTACCTATATAATATGAAACATATCTAATAAATAAGCAGAATTTTGGTAATAATTTTGTTAATTAATATTAAAGGGGCTTATTATTCAACTAATTCTATATATTTAATATCGAAAACTAAACATAACAGGATTTTATCCATTATTTTGTTTAATTAAAACTAATTTACAGACTTTGGGCTGAGGTATTCCACGTGTCGGCAAGCGGAGCCGGCACTGTCAAATGGCAGCAGGTGTCCGAGGACTTAGTTCCGGTGAACATCACCTGTATACAAGACTCACCTGAGTGCGTGTTCCACATCACCGCCTATAACTCCCAAGTCGATAAGATACTGGACGTTAGACTATTGCAACCTGGTACGTTGTTTTTACTTTAATTTTTTTATATAGGTATTTTTAACATTTTTTTCATTTCTAACATTTTTTTTATTTAGAAAATGTATAAAAATTTAAACCACTTTTTGGACTACGTCAAAATTTTTATACGTTTTCTAAACAAATAGTTTGTTTATAGATGTCTAACTAATATTATAACCTTAATATAAATATTTTGTAATGTTTAATATTAATCTCATTTGTATTTTTGAAATGTAAGAATAAAACAATAATAAGTGTACTTACGTAGTTCCGCCATCAATCCGTGCCTATTTTAAATGTGGTTTACGAAATTTGTGTTTTCATATTTTAACGTAAAGCCAAATATTTTTCTCGACTACCTACATAGTAGGGAGTTTTACGAGCGAATCCGAAAGTAGCAATGTCGGCCGCTGTAACCTAGTTTTAAATTTACACTAGATGGTGCACGGATAATTGACCGAAATTCACATACGAGTGTATGAGAAAACTGAATATTGCATCTTCTATTTCCTTTCGAATGTCGTAAGTTATAATTAATTCGAATGTTTGTCCTAGAATCGATAATGCATCGTCCATATGGAAGTACTTTATTGATATGGATCGTTTGAAATATCTTTTGGGAGAAATTCTTTTATAGAATTAGTTCTCTACTCGAGCTTTAAATAAATCTTTCCCTACGTGCTGCTTAAAATAGTAAATTAGGGCTTTTTATCTTTGTGCTTAGGATATCATATTTATAAACAAGTTTATTTTGAGTTTATTTGTATTATTTATAAGTGATGTCAAGAATTATTTATTAAAAAAGCTTCACGCTGTATCTTATATATACTTAGTGTTAAGACACTCCGTTTCCCACTTTCCGCTGAATTTTTCGAGTCATTGTGTGTTGGATGACGGAACTCAACGCCGAGCTTTTGCATTGGTGCCAGAGCGAACTACGGCCTTAAAAATAAATGCATTTTTAACAATTCTTAATAGGATTTACCATATTTTTTCAGGTACTCGTATCGGTCAGGCGTCAGAATGTTTCGTGTACTGGAAAGATCCGATGACCAACGACACGTGGGGGCTTAATTTTACATCACCCATTGACGCGAAACAGTTTAGAGAATGTTGCGTAAGTTATATAGTTATGCCTATATGCTCAATTTCATTTATTTTCATAATATGTATAATATTAAATTGGTATTGTATTAATTAATCCAATCAATGGCGATTTCATTCAATTGGAAATTTAAGAACATTCATTTTCATTTTATAATTTATCAAAAAATTTGTTTAAATTGTAATTAATATTTATTTTAACAACGTATACTTAAAACTATTAAACTTGTATTACTTAACGTAACTTGTAATTGTATTTAGAGACTATAAAACAAATTGAAAGTAATAAAATATTATCATTTAGTAACACATCTACACATATAACATCATTTAAAAAGTCAATGGTAACGATTTAATATGAGAAAGAATAAATGGAAAATTGATTGAATTATTTACACAAAAAAAATACATATAAAACCGTAAAAAAACTTTTAGTAAATTGAAATTTTCATATACATTCATTAGTCTATACATTCGATCATTAAACAAGTGAAGAGAGAAAATCAAACAAGAATGCACAAGAAGACAGCAAGAACAAACATTGATCACCAAACTCATCGTAAGGCCATTAACATGCTACCGGCTTTTTGTGATTTTAGTCACCATCATTCAAATTCTCACGCAAGGCCTCCTCGAGCTACAGCCTCAAGCTGGAGCCGCCTGGCGCTAAGCAGAAATTCAAGACTAAGAGGAAACCAGTCTCTACGCCAGCCAGCCCTAACCGATCTAGGTATTTATAGATTTTTTTATTCAAGCATTATAGCATAGCAGGTGAGGCAGAGGGGACTTAGTGTTAAGACACTCCGTTTCCTTATCGGGTCCATCGACAGTCGGCACGTCTGGAGACATGGCCGGCCCAGTTCCACTTCAGCGTGCTGATTCTTCCTGCAATGTCAGTGTCTTTGGTTTTCTGGCGAATCGCTAGGTAGTGTATAACTATACCTACTACTACAGTTCTAATCTATATAATAAATATTCCATAAAATATGTGATATGATTTTTATAATTGTTTTCATCCGCAGTCTCACCTATGGCCGCGAACCGCAATGCACCTGCATGACACAAGAGCAATACGCCCGCCTCAGGGCTCAGGATCCTCGTTACCGTGAGTAAAATTACCCCAATAATTTACAGAAAGTACATAGTATATTAAAATATTTTTTTTCTTCACTTCAAGGAGTATCCCGCCACAGTAGGGTAGTCATTTTTCGTAGAATTCTGGAGTCATTATTTGTTGAGTGGCGGAATTCAATGCCGCGATTTTCCCCGACACCACAGTGAAGAAATTATAATTGGGATCGGGAGTGGGATCGAACCCACAACCCGTCGCGTTTACAATCACACATTTGTGCCCCTCCACCACAAATGGCAGCAAAATATTTATAATATGTTTTTATAATATTTTGATTTGGGCTAAGGTTGTATACATTTTATAATATGCCACGTTAAAACTTTGGCCAGACGGGCAGGTGAGACGGATTTTCTTGTATTGAGCATGAAAAATACTTTTATATGACGGTGGTGTAGTTCTGAAAACGCAGGTTATGAGAACTCTCCTTTATATTTAGAATAAACATATGTATTTATATGAAATTCGTGTAATAAGAAGAAGAAGTTTTTCTGGAAATTATTCTAAAGTTTATTTTATACCGTACAATTCACAGTTTTGGGTTCAATCGCCGTTCATGGGAATGCTTATATTTTATTTATTTACATTTCTCTGTCCTACTAAGACAAACGTGGGCTCCGATACTTAGTAGTTACAGAAATGAGCAGAAAGTGGAAAACGATGTCTTAACACTAAGTTCTCACTGTTCCTTCTACTGTTCAGTAAATAACAACAGTAAAAAAATTATAGTGCTTTGAAAGTTCAGATATTTATTGAAAAAGATTATAGTCAAACATACATGGTTTGACAAGAGTTATGTTTTGGGCTAGGGTCGTCCACTCTGCCGCGTACCACTACACGTGCCGTTGAAACAGATGCAGGGGGGGCGCGCGCGGACAAGGTGGCCGCCGCCACCTCCTCCACCTCGCTCTACGACAACGTCGGCGGGGCTCAGCCGCAGACCACGCAAGCACCTCCGAAACGTTAGTACTTCGTTATAAGTGTTATGCTATAGCGATAAAAGAAATGTCACCTAAGCCGAAATATGTTGTCTATTGATATAACTAAAATTAGACAATGTGACTACAATATCCTCTTATACGAAGACGAATCACTTTAGATGAATTAATTAATTAATGTAGTACAAATCTGTAATATAAATTATATTTTTTTGGTTTAGGATTAGGGGTAGATTCAGACTTTACTCTAGGAAAAAATAGAATTTGTTGTAAAGAATTCTAAAAGATGAATAATTTAAATAATCTCATTATTATAGCGGCTGCCCGTCAAACTGAGTCTCAACCGCCGTCACGCCCACCAAAATCACAGGAAACCTCAACTATGACAACCAACACATCAACAGCTCCTAAAACTGTTACTGCTTCTGTCGGCACACATGCTACCAGCGTAAGTTATATTTTTTATACGAAAGCTATGGCTTTTATGCTTAGTAAGAATATGATATTTTCCATAAAAAATTAGTGTTGTTAATATTTTTGCGAAATGTTTATTAAATTTAATTACACAAACGTGAATATTGCTAAAATGACAAAATAAACATTAATGTGGATAAATAATAATAAATAATAATAAATTTAAACATAGAGTCAACAGTCATAAAGTAAAAAATCACAATTAAAACTATTAAAATATATTTTTCAGGCTAATGAAGAATGTCAAACAAGCATCGGTCAAACCAACCAGCACGGGCAAGATCTAAAGTCGGAGGGCGTCCAAGCCGGTGGTACTCTCACTTCATCCAAATCATCGGCGACCTCCACGCGCTCGAAGGAACACTTACAGCACATGCCGAAAAGTGTCGACTATGGAGACGGCAATGAATCTGTAAGTAACCTTTCCACTGCAACAATTGGGTCTTTCATGTTTCTTGATGTAATCATATTTATTTTAAGCTAAATAAAAACACAGTTGCTCTAACAATGTAAGGCAATTTGAATAGACTAAAGGAATTTATGTAAATTTCAATAGAGTTATTAAATAATAGTAATATAAATTATTTTATGGAGTATTCCATGGTATAGTTAAATATCAGATGAACAATCTGACAATTCGAAACTTTAATAATAATTATACTCATAAACACAAAATTATCGTTTCTAAGAGAAACGTGAAAAATATTTAAAATGTATACCTATAATGTATATAATAAATATTAGAAATGTTTAAAAGAAAAGGAAGATTATACAGATGTATTAGAAAAAAACACTTTTCAAGTTTTGAATATGATCTTATTATGTTAAATTATGTTTATTTACAAACTTTTATATAACTTGCCGTGGTCGCCTAGTGTATGAGAAATCCTCTTCCATGTATCCGTATGGGCTGAAATAAGTTCTCTTGTCTATCGTTATACATACTCGCATTCTACATTTTTAAGCTATATTGTTCACTTGTTAACATAGACTTATTAAGAAACTTATAAAATATTTTTATAGTCTCGCGAACAAGATCGTCATACGATGCACAATCACAACATCATCAACAACAACACTTCTGGGTCGCGCCGTACAAAGTCTAAGAGCACCGAAGACATGAATATGGGTAAGTAAGGCACATAAAATCCTGTCAGTCAAATCAATCAATCAAGTCAATCTTAAAATTCCAATTATAATTTTAACTAAGTAATGAAGTTGTTTTTTCTTATCATTAAAATGATTTATTTAAATAATTTCAAAGAATATAATGTTAAAAATCCAATTATATCCATTTTCTGCCACGATTTCGATTAATTAGCAACATATACCAAAAAAAATACGATTTCATCTTTACGGTTTTTCTCGCATGACAGGGCAGACAGAGGTCCCTCTAGATTAAGATAAGAAGTTCCCCACTTTCCGTTCAATTTTTGAGAAATGGTGTATTATTAAGTGGCGAATCTCAACGCTACTTACTCTTTGTCTACCAGAACAGGAAAATGAAAATGATTTAAGTATTATATTTTCACGAGTTAAAACGACGGCTTCATTCAAAAATTACAAAATTATATAACCAAAATTAACAAATAACACCACCCACCAGATTCGAGCACACTAAAGCGTATGCTCAAACCGATGCCGTCGACTGAGAGCCCAGTAACGTCACCAGAGATGGGTCGCCGCCGCTACGGTACACAGTGCCCGCCCACGTGCGGCTCGCACCACCGACAGCATATGCATCATGGGCATTACGCGCACGTCGTCAATAACAACAGCAGACAGGGATCACAGCGGTATTCTTCGAATAAGTGAGTATTAGCATATCCGTGTCATAGATTTAGAATTTGTATATTTGGTTAATCATTGGTTATAGGATCTCATTGAGGACCTTACTTGCTGTTTTTTGCCTGCTTACTTGCCGTTTGCTGATTCTGGATCTTAATCCTTATATATTTCTAGATCTTATTACAGTATTTGATTTTAAATATAAAATTTTCCTTTTCTGACGTCGTCATGCAGCATTTCAAATAGTTTCTGTTTTTAAGCTCTTTTTATATGATTATTTTATTACATATTTATTATGCTTTACCGAAATATAACAATAATTTCTGATATTGTTTACTGAGAACAAATATATGCAATTTATACAGGGTGGAATTGTCAGCGCCACTTTAAATGAAACCACAGATTTAACTACTCTATAAAAGCCTAATATAATTCGGAAAAAAAATAATTCCCAAAAATGAAAAAGTAATTTTTTCAAACAAAATAAATAATAAAATTATCGTTTTAAAATAAAACGCCATTTGTAAAGTATAACATAGGCACGCACACACTTACCTGTCAAATCGGAAACGTCGCACACGTATGTGTGCGTCACAGGAAATATAGGTATGGATAAAAATCGTGAAATGAAAAAAAAATCCTACGTGAAAACTGTTGAGGTACCTTGATTAATTTCTTAGGTGTGGGTTTGAAATATATTACCCTATATGCAGTTTCAATAAAAGAAGCGCTGCCTCTTCCACCCTGTATATAAATTCCAACAATGCATTTCACGTTCCTTTAAAACAATATAATAAATATTTTATTATATACATATATATTAACAAAAGCATACATTCCAGCCGCGGTGTAGGAGTGGGAGCAGCACCTAGCGGATATCCCGGGCGTGGACTTTACTTAGAACTAGGTGGAGGAGAGCGAGATCTATCACCACCGTCTGATAACGTGATGTTCGATAACCAATGTTACGCAACGACGCCATCTTCCTCTAATGGCAACTCCGACCAAGAACCATGTCAACGACGTGATAGAGACCCAAGAGACCCAAGAGACCCAAGGGACCCAAGAGACCCAAGGGACCCAAGAGACCCAAGAGATCCAAGAGACCCTAGAGATCCAAGAGACCCAAGACATCATCATGGAGTGGTGAGTAATTAGTTTTGTTAGTAAATAGTTATTTATTTTATGGATCTAAGATTAGTAAATGAAAAATAAAATTAGACATCGAAAGTAAAACATACTTGTTGTTGAAAAATCGCAAACACAAACCAAAATGCTACTCGTAATCGTAAAATTGTCATATAACTACCTAAATTTGATTTTTTTACAATTATTTCAATTCAGATCTATAGAGAAAGTGAAATAATCAATAAATTTCAACCCATATTTTTTTTGTATTTTTAAAAAAACTGAGAACCTTCTTTTGGAGTCGGTTAAAATATCAAATTTTCGCCTGGGTGTAACGAATATTTAACTTTTTGACATTGGCTCTACAGTCCGGGGAATTTCAGGCACTTGCGGCGCTATTAAACGAAACCATTGTCGACAATGTCAATGTAGCAGAGTAAAAGGAAATAAAAATATGTTTATTATTTAACAGTATATTCTCAATCTGATATTTCCACAAAAAATAGAAAAAATATTTTTGACATTAAAAACACGGTTTGGAGCTACACTGCTTCACGCACAACATAAAAAATCATACCGCAGAATAGAGCGTTAAGCCATATACAAAAATGTTAACATCTTATTAAAATCAAACTTAAAAATAAGCTAAAACCAAGGTTACTAGTTAGCTTAGTGAATTTTATAATTGTTATGTAACATATATTATTTATATTATAGCAGAAGCCGTGTCTGTCACGTCAGGCGTCGCAGTCGAGCGCCACGCCGGCTCCTGGCTCGCCCACGTCCCGCCTGCTGCTGGAGTACGAGATGCACCTCCGTAATACCCTCGCTAAAGGAATGGACGCTGAAAGCTACAGCCTCCACACGTTTGAAGCGCTCTTGAGTCAGAGTATGGAGGATTTGGGTGAGTGTTGACGATAATTTATTCTTTACTTATATAACTAAAGAAAATAACAGAAATAGAAACTAATGGTCCGGAAACTGTTTATTATGCATTGTTAGTAATAATTATATGTATTCTAATATTCGCATGATAATACAATAATAATAATTGATTATAGAGACATGACGAAAATATGTTTTTTAACTTAGGAACTTACGAGTAGTATGTGATCAACTACTTTTTGTTTATATAGCATAGATATTAAGATTCCGCTTAAGAATTTAATGTTACAAAAGTAATTATATCAAAAATCTTTCAATAATTAATTATATATAATGATTATTTGAATGGGTCCATATTACTTGTAACTATAAGTATGTATGTAAGTAATGGTTGGTGTTGCGTTATATTTAGGAAGTGGGTAGTAACATATAAATAAGAAAGAATAAATAATTAATCTAACCTACGTTCAATTAACACATGTGCCAAAAATTAGGTAAATATCTTTATACACTATGCATCTTATATTAAATTTTATAATAATTTGTACAGAATACAATGACAACTTGCCACCGTCGAATCAACGTAGCCCTTATCCGCCTCGTAGACGTAAGTATTCACTCTCTTATTGCATACTCTTTGCAGGAATAAGTTGATTGTAGAATATTACTGTTACATTTTCCTCTTTATATATCTATGAAATTAAATAAGGCATAGTAAAATAGATTATTTTAGTCAATACAAAATGAGAATTATAGAGTGACACTATTTCCTCTACCCGGATGAAAAGTAATAAAGTAAAAACAGTATTTTAGATCCTATTTTACTTTACATAAGCTAAAAAAGTCCTTTCTTATCCAAAAAAGAATAAATGATTCATGAAAAAATACTACAAATGTAGTACAATATAATCACCAAAATCAGTGACAAGATACATAAATCTTGTCACTTATTATCGCCTGCAACTTCATTTGTATGGATTTTACTGCCCTCATAATACTTTTGTTCATAAACAAGACAACGAGTTAGTCGTATCAAGACTCCCTGTTCTCCACTCTCCATAACAATTTTATTAATAGTCTAAATATATTAAATGTTTATGACAAAATAATGACTAACGTCACCGCTCTCGCCTGTAACATAAAAAAATATTTTTCCCATATCTACTCTGCAGTATTTTTTTTTGTAAATTAAAATATTTTTTCTCGAACTCAGCTTTTTGCGCAAATATGATATTTAGAAAAAAACTTTAAATAGCAAATATCTCTACACCAGGACCAGCATCCCAATGTTCTGGTGGTGGAAGCCGATCATCAACACTCCCATTACCACACCGTCTCGGAGTGGAGAGACAGCACAGCGCGCGATCCGACAGAGATGGCTACTACAGGTAAGATTTGCTTATAAATGAATATAAATAAATGTGTTGATTCTGCCTTTCAACACGCAATGCCTCCAGAATTCGGCAGAAAGTGGCGAACGGAGTGTCTTAACACTAAGTTCGCTCTGCCTACCGTGCTGTTTGCGGGATACAGCGTAAAACTGATTTATAAATAAATTCCAGTAAATAAAAATAAGAACTGATCGTAATTGGTTATAATTTTGCTATCATAGTTTTTCTGGTATTATTAAAACTATTAACTTTATTTGAAATATTTAGGATCATGTATCCTTAAATTTTTCGAATACAGACCTAATTTTGCTAAATCTATCATCTTTACCTTCATGATAAATACATAAATTTCATAACATAAATATAATAACGTAATAATAAAAATATACATAAAAATAATCTTAATATAAAAACATTGATTTGTTCTTAGACTTTTATAAAGGGTACTGAATTCAGTTTCTTCAATCATAATTGTCTTTCTTATATAAGAATACCGAAGCTAAATAACCTAATTAACCTTATTCCTCCTAATATTAAAAACACATATAAACCAAATTATCATATAAATATTTTATAAAAGTAATAAATAATACGCCAATATAAAATACAAGTAATACAAGTAACACAAACAAGTCAAATATAATACAAGCGAAGCCGCTGGCAGGCCGCTAGTATTAAATATAGTCTTAATTATTACTAACTAGCGGACGCGCGCAGCTTCGCTTACGTATTTAGGGGTGAATTCTAATAAACTATGAAACATGTGTTCAATGAAATATTTTTAAGAGTCTAAATTTAAAAGTTTATTAAAATCGGTGGCGGTTTAAAGATTTTTCCATACAAACTTTCAACCCCTTATTTGCACCCTTAGGGGGTGAATTCTAGAAAACGATGAAACACGAGTTCAATTAAATACTTTTAAAAATCTAAATTTCAAATTTTATAAAAATCGGTGCCGATTTAATTTTTTTTCCATACAAACTTTCATCCCGTATTTCACCCCTTTAAGGTAAAAATTTTTCAAAATCCCTTCTTAGTGGATGTCCAGATTACGAAAGTAAACATCTGTCCAAATTCCACGTTTCTACGCACAGCGGTTACGGCTGTGCGTGCGTCTTACCTCAGTCAGTGAGGACAAGTCCTTTTATATATATAGATTACGTAATTTCGGCGTTGTTCGCCGTTGACTTTCGCCGCTTAACACGCAATGCCTTGAAAAAATCGGGGAGAAGTAGGGAACGCGATCTTTTAATCTTATATTCCCTCTGCCTATTATGTTATATGCGGGATACAGCGGGAAGTTGAGAACAAAAAAAAGAACAGAAAACTGTAATTACTACTAATTAATTTTGTATTAATGATTGCATTTCCAAGTGAACTTCAAATGAATTACCGATATAATTTATTATGGTTCGTTTATATTTAATGTTTTGTATTTTATTATATTTTAAATAAATCAAATGTACATACTTATACTAGTATAACTAACTATATGAATCATGAAACGATCAGCAAAATAATCTTTTCATAGCAATAAAAGTCATTGAAATTAATTGAATGAATTTTATTCTTAATTCTGTTCAGTAAAGGAAGAATAACTAAAGTGCTCTTGTAAGGGACTTTATGATATGAAATTAATAATATATATAAAATTTCCCGAATATATAAAGCACTTGTGTGTGTAATTATTTGAGTTTAGGTGCTTGGACAAATTCTTCGACAAACATATTGTAGTACAATTTATATTTATTTCTTATAAAGATTCATTCATATCCTTAATAGGAAATGATTAGTTTATGAAGCATTCTTGTTTTAGACAATTAATTCAAACGAAATACATTTAAAGCCATTTAGGGGCACGGTAGTAGCCCCGTCAAGACCGATCAAATAAAACGGTAGGTGGTACCTGTCTTTACTTGAACCGCATCGTTTTATTGAGTTGAGATTTTACCATATAAGTAAAATGGCCTGGATTAATCTACCATGCAGCTCCTTGCTCTTCCACACAGCATGTGAACAGAAGTAGTAAGTACCACAGGCCTACGCCAGTTCTCTTTGACATAAGAAAGGAGTAAGGCCTTTGTCAACTGGTACCACATCCTTGTGCATATCCACGTCAATCTTGAAAAAAAAAAAAATCTCTAGAATTGCGTACCTGGTAGCTATTCCTATGCCTGGTAGCAGTTCTTGACATTCAAACAGCTATATATTATTACTAAAAGTTAGAGTAACCGTTAGCAGCCGCATAAGATCTGGTCGTCTTGACGTAAATTGTTACTGTGAACGCAAAAAAGTGTATTTTAGGCAGTTTCTTATCAGTAAAACTATCTACATCACCACCTCCATCTATTATACCACCTCAATTAATATAGGTAGTATAACATATATTGTTTCTTTTTTTTTCTGTTATCTGTATTTATGTGTGCTTATTGCACACATTCTATTCAATTCTATAGTTTGAAGTTGTAATTTTTTCTCTCCTGTAAAATTTTGAAAATGTAGATAGGTTCATCTGACTCTTATGCCGCGAGAAGCAACTGTAAACTCAATAGTTATGGATGTAACTTCTACTGGGGAGAATTTATTTAAATTATATTTTCATATGAAGATATGTAAATATGTATGTAATATGTCTGGTAAGACAGAGTCGTTAAGTGCCACTACCCAACACGCGATATCACTAGGTTACCAGAGCGAGGAACTCAAAATATAAATTATTTCATTTCCTCGAGCGAGAAACGAACCCACAACCTGCCCCGTTTACACCTATACATATGGCTGTGCGCCACGACTAGACTCAGTATTTAATCCTCAATACCCAGCTTTCTATTAATTTTATTACAAGTTAACTTCTATTTAACAGTTACTGGTGCCTTGACATGGTAACTGGAAATTTACCCTATTTTTGGTTAATTCAATTTATATAAGGTCAGCCTTGGCGCAGGGGCACAAAGTTTGACTGGTTGTGGGTTCGATCCCCAATGGAGGAATTTAGAAATTTAAATTTATATTTCCATTTCTTCGCTCTGGTGTTGAGGCAAAAGCGTGGCGTTTAGTTCCGCCACTACCATACCATATACCATACCTGTAGAATTCGGCGGGAACTAGGGAACGAGTGTCTTAACACTAGGTTCCCTATGCTTGCCTGCTACATGCAGGAAACAGCGTGAATAATAATAATACTTATATTAACTAGAATACAATATTTTTTTTGCAACTTGAATATTTTTATTATTTATTCAAATGTAAAATTGTAATGTGTATGTATTGTGTACAATTTTGATAAAAAATAAATAAAAGAACTTTCAAGTACGTGACATTTCTCTATCTGTAACATAATAATTAGGATGATATGAATGTTTCCATCTTTCTCATTAAAGAACACAATGCAAACACAAAAAGTAAGTCAGCGCACCAGCAACTAGGTCATCTTTATATTCTATAGTCGAAAAAGTAAATGCAATATTAACACTATTTTTAATTGACACGTTAGATTTCAAATATATTGATTTTTTGAATAAGTTTAAGAAAAGTATAGAAATGTTTAGATATTGTGAACTCATTTAGAACTTCATATTTTACTGCTGAACTGTATTTTGTTAACAAACAATACCACTTTTTAACCTCATATGATCGTACGTCAAACGTTGATAAAATAAAATATTTATTTATTTTAAGAATACAAACCTTAGTGCCTTAATTTTAATTTATATTCCATTTTAATAAAGCAAGCATACTTTTTAATAAATATATAAAAAAATACGTTTTAAAATTGTATTTATTTAATTTATAGTGTAGGTAAGTGAATCCGTAACTATATTATAAATTCGAAAATAACTCTGTCTGTGTGTCTGTCTGTCTTTTACGCAATCAGGGCCAAACCGCTAATTTAATTGTGATAAAATACTCATATAGAGATACTTGAGGGTCTCGGGATGAACATAGGATACTTTTTTTTCTCATATTTGTAATATTTTCGATATATACCAATATATTAAAATACTTATTAATTAGACATGCAATTTATTCCGCCATGTCACTAACAACCGTCGCTATGCAACCGTTGCCAAGCAACGATTTGCATAATTTATTGTTAGAAAACGTCACCCAAAATGAGCTTGCTTAACGCACCTCTCTATTGAAAACTGAAAATAATTTCATAAATCCATACCTATATTATAAATTCGAAAGTAACTCTGTCTGTCTGTCTGTCTGTCTGTCTGTCACTTACGCAATCAGGGCCAAACCGCTAATTTAATTGGGATAAAATACTCATATAGAGATACTTGAGGGTCTCGGGATGAACATAGGATACTTTTTTTTCTCATATTTGTAATATTTTCGATATATACCAATATATTAAAATAATTAATTTGACATGCAATTTATTCCGCCATGTTAATAACAACCGCCGCTACGCGTTGCTAAGCAACGGCTTGCAAAGTTTGTTGTTTTAAGAAAACGTCACCCAAAGTGAGTTTGCTTAATGCATACATGGCGCGCGCCGATATAGATTTGTATACATTAACAAAAATTTGATGATTTCTATAATTTGATATTCATCCTTATGAAAATAAATATAATAGTCACTTTTAGCATTTCATCTAGATGGAAATTATAGTTTACTGTACAACATTCTAATAAATAATTAAGATGTCACTGATTCGGAATGACTTAGCCTACGAGTGGTATAGTTCGAATCGAAATCGAAATCGAATTACTATTATTTTTTATGTAATTATTTGCTGCTTATAATTAATTTATCTCAGTTCGGTTATCTATACCGATGTTATACACTTAAAATATCGTTAATCATTTGGAATTTTATTTCATATTGTTCGCAAAAATTTATAATTATTTAATATAGAAAAATATTTAGTACGCGCGCACGGCAAACTTTAGGTACTTTTTCTAATATTAAGAATTTCCTTTAGTTACTTTTACTTCTTTTGTTTGTTCATTTCGGTTACTCAGATATTTTTCTAATAATAAATCTCCACTTATTATTATTTTTTAACTTATTTTAATTACTTAGGTTTATATTTTCGCGGGCGTAGCCGCGTCCGGGCCCACTAGTATGTTTAATAAATATTCGTATAGTTCAAGCGGGCGTAGCCGCGTTCGGGTCCACTAGTAGATGTATAAGACATCAATGTATACTAAATGATAGTCACATATTATATTACAGTCGTCTTTTCAGTTCAATGAATAGTCGTCTGGTTAGAACATCCTGTGTCTACTCAATAGAGATCGCATATAGTATACTAGCGGCCCGCACGCGGTTTCACCCGCGTGAACTATGTTATTATTAATTTCTGTCTCCATGACTACGTCCTAGTGACGTCTATACAAAATTTGATAGCATTTGTAGTAACGAAGTTTCATACAAACTTTCGACCCCAAAAACAACCCCTTAGAAATCGAATATTGCAAATTCCCATCTTAGCGAGCACCTACGTCCTATAAGTAACTCCTATGCAAAATTTGAAATTCCTAGCACTTGTAGTTTCTGAGATTTCGTGATGAGTGAGTGACCTTTCGATTTTATATATATAGATTAAATGAATGAGATGATTCATTTTTATAGTAGTAGGATATAAATATCAATTCAGTAGGTATATTCTTTTTATGAATGTAAATTTATGATTCTCTTCTAAAATACTTAATTTAATTTTATATTTCAGTGTGTGAAAAATAATTTGGGTTTCTGTCATAGTAGTTTTAGAAAATCAAATTAGTAAATACTTTAAGGTACGTTTAAAATCGTCAGCTATAACTAAAAATCTAAATGCTAAGTTTTCTTTTTTCTTATTTACATGCACAAGATGCATGTACAAAATATACTATTCTCAACCCTAATACAAGAAAAGCTTTCTTGTATAGGGGATCCTTCAAGTGCAAAGCCATTTCTTCATTCCTAATCCATTAATTAATATCGCGGCATATTTCCTCTCTGTAAAATTAAAGAAAACTAATTTATTTATGTATAAATGTAACCTTTTTATTTTATCTATAATTTGTATATTACTTAGCTTATTTACTGTTATAAAGGCAAAATATTTTATATGATAAAGTCTAATGAAAACATTCATCTTAAAAAAGTAATATTAGATGGTTATTTTGCTCCGGCCCTGATATTTGAAACTGACGTTCTTTCTCGTATAAATCGATTGTTCACATTTTAATCTACGTTTTGATTAAAACATGGTATTGTTCTAGCGATCGCAACGAGCTGATGCGGGAGCGCGAGAGAGAGCGAGAGCGGGAGCGAGGCTATCTCAGTGATCATAATACGAGGTTCGTTTAGGTTTCATTTGCAATGCTAAAAATATGTTATGTTTACAAGAATCGACAAGACAATTATATTTAGAGTTTTTAAAATTCTTTGTAAGTAAGTTAGGAAGTCTCTGACTGGATGGTACTGGATTCGATTCCCGCTTGCGAATTTTTCTGTCATATTTTCTTTTACCCAGTCTGATGGGATAATGAACAGTGTAATAAAGTCCTTAAAATGAGCAAAAATCAGATAATGGAGAATGGAGTGTACGTAAAAACTAAAATAATAATAAAGTATCCATTTATCTGTAATAACTTCATACTACAAATTGGAATGCTGAGATTTAAAACTTATATTTTTTTATAGGGACCGCATACGAGACAGAGATCAGGGTTACCTTAGTGATCATCAGTCAAGGTAAGTTGCAGAAATTATTATAACTAAATGAAATAAACAAATATATATTATTGTTAAAATTTAAAATGTATACGTAAATCTAAATGTGTACACGTAAAATTATATGCTTCTTTAGTAGAATATAATAATTATAAACAAAAGACAAACGTTTTTTAAGTGCATTTCTAAAGAATCGAAAATTGTCTATTTTTATATAAAAAAAAATCGTGGTACATACTTCATTAAATCGAATACTTTAATATGAACAAAACTTAAAACTTACTTTTCAGCTTTTGAAACTGACAAAAAAAATATTTAAGTTGCATATAAAAAAAATGTTATGAAAAGCTAAGCTAAAATGATATACGTTTAGAAAAGTAATATACAATTTCGAATTCTATTAGAAAACGCGCTCGTTTATAGGACAGCTTCCGCTGCGAGGCACTACTTGGCCGCTTATCCGAGATTTTCCCCTGTTTAGATGGACAGATGGATAGTAAAACATATGTGCCACAGGTTCCGGAGCGGGGTCAAATGTAGTTCTTTATATTATGAAATTAATTTATATTCAACGTAAAAGCGCACAAAAAAATGTCATTTTTATGCAATAAAATATATAATATTTATCCAATTTATTCCCATGTTAATAACAACCGTCGCTATGCGACCGTTGCTAAGCAACGATTTCCAAAGTTTGTTGTTAGAAAACGTCACCCAAAATGAGCTTGCTAAATGCATTTCTCTATTGAAAACTGAAAATAATTTCATAAATATATTTAATAAATATTCGTATAGTTCAAGCAGGCGTAGCCGCGTTCGGGTCCACTAGTACCTAATAATTTTGATAACGTATAAAAATATTTAGCTTACATTGATTATTATAATTTTATAATAATTAGAGTTACTTAATATTTTCAAACTATGATTTTATACGAAATTTATTGTATATTTGCAATATTGCGTCAACCTAACCTACGCCATAAAAGGTTCAAAAATGAAATTGAAAATGTAATTTCGAAATATGAAATACGCCTGAACTACATGATGTAAAAGCTAGGCACGGAAGCGCTCTCCTGTACATTTCCTTTCATAATACCGACGCTGTTAAACTCGTAATAGATTCGAAGCGGGTTTCAACCTGACACGAGACTGTTGTGACTCTGGGGGATTGTCGAAATGTCCATTTTGAATTAGGTTACGTAATGGACGAGTCGGATTGATTTTCTGCTTTTATTTATTTATTTATTATCTTCTGTACATTTTCCCCTTTTATGTTGTTACAAATTTTAGGAAAACCAGTATACAGGTGGAATTGCCAGCATCACTTTAAATGAAACCACAGATTTAACTACTCTATAAAAGCCTTATATAATTCAGAAAAAAAATATCCCAAAAACGAAAAAGTTATTTTTTCAAACAAAATAAATAATAAAATTATCGTTTTAAAATAAAACGGCATTTGTAAAGTATAACATAGGCACGCACACACTTACCTGTCAAAGCGGCAACGTCGCATACGTATGTGTGCATCACACGAAATACAGGTATGGATCAAAATCGTGAAATGAAAAAAAATCCTACGTCCAAACTATTGAGGTACCTTGATTAATTTCTTTAGTTCTGGTTTTGAAATATTTTAGCCTATATGCAGTTTCAGTAAAAGGAACGCTGCCTCTTCCACCTGTATAACCATTTAGCGCGATAACATTTTGAATATTCTTTGTTTTAATTATGATTAATAATAATGAATAACAAATATTTCAATATTAATAAAGAATTCCAAAGTGAATATGAAAATTTACATACATAACAGTCATTTTGAGTTGATTTGAACGCTATCTATATAACAAGACGCTGTTTTTCTTTTTCCATTTTGGGACAAGAGGAAAATCAAGATAAAAAACGGAATGATCTCAAAGAGCAGTATTTATTTAAGCACACACAGACACATGGAGGGGCACATGGGTAAAGTCATATCATTTCGCGCCGTAGAGAGAACGGCTGCGTTAAATGCATTGAAATAGCGCATTATCTCGAGTATCTCTCGTAAACCATCTCGGGTTTGTAATGTAGCGCTATATTGAATGTTCGCCTTAACGACTAAGTTCTTTAGTGTTTTCCCCTCGGCGCGGGTATACCCATTTGTAATAGGAGATAACACAAAGATTAAAGTTTATTTTGTATTATATAGACAAAATTTTGGTCAAAAAAGGTATAATTTGTGAATATGTAACTATTATTCATGTGACTATATAATAACTTTAAATAAAACATTATATACAGCTATCTGTATGCGGTTTGCTAACATTAGCAGATTATTTTTACTATAATACTAAAATATAAATATTTTTCAGCTTTGTAAGTGCTTCTCGTTGCGCATCATGCATCGGCGAGTCTGCGCGTTCAGCGTGGTACCGCCATTCTGACGGATGGCGTGGAGCTCCGCCGCCAGGACCTCGTCGATCACCTTGGGACTCTCTCCCTAGCTTACGTCATGAAGGCAGCCTCAATGATTCAGGATATCGAAGCAATAGAGCTGACAGCTTTGAACAACGGTAAGTTTTCTAATCATACAGCATATTTTTTTATTAATTATCTTATATTTATAATTTATATAAAGAGAATAAGGATAAAAAAATAATATATAGGTATACTTTTAGATCAACTAGAAGTCCAAACCTAAACGTCATGATCCCAAAAGTCATTTTAATGAAGCCAAGCTATGCAACGTAGCTAGCTTGTAATTAGTTTCTATTACATCAGTTTTATAAATAAGATATAATGTTATATTCATTAGTTTTCTAAGTAATATTCAACAAACTCAAAGAGTACAAGGCGGCTATAAGAAAAAAATGTGCTGACAGCTTATTACAACGGGGAAGCGCTTCTTTAATATTTCATTCGAACGTCATCGCAATTCTTTTGTCTATGTTCATGCAATCAACATAAAGTAGTTCGTGTAACTTGGAATGTTTCATAAAAAGTAATATCGTACTCGCATACAATAATTTAGTAGCTAAATGGTCTATGAGGATAAGCATGGGAAAACTGCTCTGGCTACGTTTTTACCCTAACCAAACCAAAATAGCGATACAGCAAATTGTATGTCTCTATCCATTACAACATAGGACTTATGGATTATGCAATAATAATCATTAATTAAAGTATTTTATCTATGTCAAACAAAATGTTTTCCATAAAAATGACAATTTACCTTATAAGCCACTATACCTTAAAGTATTACCATTCATTCATTTTTACCTTGTAGTTTTTGTGCACAAATTAACTAGATTTTTTCATAAATTTTAAGTACTTTTTCGCATCTGTTGCCAATATATTAACCGATCCAATTATATTTTTTTATTATTTAATACAAAAAATAAATAATATCTATATATATAATAAAACTGTTAAGGGGGTAAAATCTGTACATTGAATATAAACTAAAAAAAACACTTCAGGGGGACTTAATACAACTAATAGAAGGTAAAAATATAATTTTTGGAATTCTTGTCTGTCTGTCTGTTGTGACTCTTTAACTCAAAAACTACTGGACAGATTTAAATGAAACTTCTTTTGTTGCATAGCTATTAGTCTTCGGCAACATATAGGCTATAATTTATTTTGATAGTCCGAATACCTGATGTGAGACCCTAGCTGCCCGCCTAATCTATAAGAGATATCAATACAACGAATTAGGAAAAGTTATTCAACGTGATGAGCATTTTCTGTCGACATAAAAAAAAATTGGATCCAATGTGGAACCCCAGTCACCCAGCTAAACTTTATTACATATAATTCGTCAGTCGTCTTAAAATAAATTATTCTACGTAATAAACATTTGTTTTGACGTTTACGTAATAACATAATTATTATTTAAAATGGTTCAACACCAAATGATATAAATTTAAGTAAATATTTTTAATAAATATATACAAATTAAATAAAATTTAAAAAGAAAATCCATAAATCGGTAACATATATGTGTATCACAGATTAAAAAAATTAAATTCTTATAATTTTGAGGTCCGTTGTGGCGCAGTGGCACAAGCACCGTACTGTATACACGACAGGTTCTGGGTTCGATTCCTACCTGAAGAAATGAAATATTTAATATTTTCATTACCTCACTCTGGAAGGAGGCAAAAGTAATTTTATAATATCAAAACAATATACGAAATATCTTCTTTTTTATAAAAATTAATCGCTGAATGTGTTGCTAAGCGCAAATCTCGAGAGCAGCTGAACCGATTTCGGTAATTCTTTTTTTATAATATTCCTTGAAGTACGAGGTTGGTTCTAACGGACAGAAAAAAATTAAAATTTACCAGAAAAGGTCCAAAAACATGACTTTTCTATATTCCCATACAAAAGATTCGTATTAATATCTACTTAAAAGTCAATTTGGACTTTAATACACTACTATAAAGTTTAAATGTTAGTAGCTGGATTCCTGGAAGGCAAAACAATTGAGTGACGTTAGTATCGTATAAATATTATAGCCCAAGAACCCAGAGCTGCGAGACCGACGTCATTTTAGCAAAGGTGAAATTTTGAGGACTATTAGTCTTACATGTAGTTAAGACAGTATGCTTACTCACTAACTTGAAAATGGGATCCTTTCAGAGGTAGAGAAAAATAACGGTATATCTCTTTTTGGAAAAATGATAAAGCCATCGGATTGATCTGGTTGCTTAGGGTCTGGGGCTAGAGGGGTCTTGAAATAGTCCGTAAATAATATATTATAAATTTTAGATTTACTTTAATGTAATTTGCCCCAATTTTAAAGAACCTTTATGACGTCTGGCAGAAGTAAAGGTCCACGTGAAAGAATGTGAAATATACATTTTTTACTTTAAAACATATATAAAAACTCTCTTCCTTACTTACAAGACACTTCCAAGTGAAAGACCTGTAAGCTCATGTGTAACTTTAAGAAAGCTTGAGTGCCCTATATTTAATACCTCTTTCTATGAAAAATCCTTCACAGTTCAAGCAGTGCGCTTATGGAACTCACTACCTAACTCTATACTGTCGGGCAATCCATCTCTAAATACTATTAAAATCAAATTAAAACAACATTTCTTAATCTCAATTAGAATCTTTAGTAGTCGCTTTGTCTTTTTTTTATTAATTTTCTTTTTCTGTTTCAACTCTTTTATGTCATTGTAAATATTTATGTAGGTATAGTAATATTGATTAATATTATGTATATTTGTATGTAGGTTTATTATTATTATTAACATTATATTAAAATACCGCACCCGAATCATTTCTTTTAACATCCGCTACATTCAAGGGTTTCTGGTAGAGATCTCTATTAGAGATAAGTTATCCATTGTACACATTTTTTCTGTTATCATAAGTTTTCTGTACTTTCTTTATTGTGTGGTACATAAATAAATGAAAAAAAAAGAGACTTTCTACTTTAACGCAACTGGAAGTGTGCTTTAAGTTGGCACTATCTCTGAAGGTTTTTTAAGTTAGAGAGTCTTAAGTACATATTAGACTATCAATCCTCAAAATTTCAGCTTTGTTAAAATGATGTAGGTCTGGGGGCCCTGGGATCTCAGTCTATTAATGTCAATATTTGTCAATATTTCTATGGTAAGATGTCAATTGAAATGTAAACGTCTCATTGTGAGTCTATATTACTAAATCTAAAAGCCACAAATTTTATAAAATTAATAAAGTGTTGTGTATTTGTGACTTACAAAATATGCCTTCTATAAGGCGGTGGACAAATTTAGGCAGAAGAATCTAATCGTACCCAGAACGTGAAAATTGCAATGAACGTGACCACGATAGTTGTCTGATAATGGTGCAAGTTTGAATTGAGCTGCTTTTTGTTACGATATATCAATTGATACCAGCAGTGCCTACAGCTGTGTTGCTATTGGACCTATGAACTTTGCTTGCCAATATTGTAAGGTTATTGTAAAAACTCAGTTTGCCAATCAATTTGGTGACGCAATGATTTTATTATAAGGAGGAGGATTGCCAGTGGTTCCACGTTCAATGCAAGCTGATGAACTGAATTCATGTTTAAAGTCCTCCAAATTGTCGAAACATGTCAAGGTATTACATTTAAGCAAGAATATGCGTGTCATGTTGCAAAATGATCAATCTGGAGACATATTCTCTAAACAACTCATTGATATTGGTAATGGCAAACTTCCTATAGATGCGCTGACTGGCTGCATCACCTTTCCTGATTGTTTTTGTCAGTTAACGTAATCAAAAGATGAACTCATTCATAAAGTGCTTCCAAATGCTGCTGAAATGTTGCTGATTATTTATTCCATAATAGGTTGAGCGAAAGAGCTTTACTGGCTGCCAAACACACTGATGTAAATGAAGTAAATATAAATTTTCAAGATGGCATTCCTTGCAAAATAAGGACACATAAGTCAGTTGATACGGCAACTAATGAAGATGATGTGAACTATCCACCTGAATTTTTAAATTCACTTGATTTGCCAGGATTGCCGCCTCACAACCTTCAATTAAAGCTTGAATGTGTAGTTATAATGTTGCGAAATTTTAACCAACTGAAACTTTGTAACGGCACACGATTAGCGATAAAAAAATAATGAATAACGTAATAGAAGCAATCATATTAAAAGGAAAGTATAAAGGAGAAGACTTTTTGATGATGCGGGGCATCCCAATGATTTCGACTCACGTACCATTCGAGCTTATAAGACTACAGTTTCCAGTACGGCTTGCTTTCGCAATGACTATAAACAAATCCCAGGGGCAGTTATTAAGTGTTTGTGGTATTAATATAGAAAACTCATGTTTCTCGCATGGTCTGTTGTATGTTGCCTATACCTGTGTTAGAAAACCATCTGCTCTATTTGTTTACACGCCAGATAACCAAGCAAAAAATAACGTGTACCATAAAGTACTACAATGAAAATAAAACTGAATTTAGAATAAGTAAAAATAAAATAAAATATAATAAGTAGGCATCATAATAATTTTTATTTTTATTATAATTTTTAATGAATATTATAAGAATTAAAAATGATTTAAGTTTTTATTTTTTTTATCTTACTAGCTGACCCGGTGTCGCTAATAGCAGAATACATATTAAAAAAAAATCGACTGTTAGGCGATACGAAGTTCGCGGGTCTGCTAGTTTATAATAAAATTATTAATACATACATATAAAATAAATAATATGTTTAAACAAGTATTACAAATCTTATAAATACACTTGTATTTGCATAGATCTAACTTAAATTTTATTCATATGGTAACCTTATCAAGACAATCTTATTCTACCGTCATAAATATGGTATCATTAAGCTACGTTCTACATCTACGCGATCGTAGATGCCCACATACATACATACATACTCATCACGAGATTCTTTTTATGGAATGAATGAAAGTTAGCTGCATCTATAATGTTAAGCACAAGAGGAAAAATACAATCCGCGCTTGTGCTTGACTCCCTCATTAGCCTACATGAATCGTTATATACCCACTTACATTGTATTTCTAAACCCCTTGAGAAAAGTTTAATAGTAGTTCTATTCGTTACATTACATCTATTTACTAATTTGGCACGCTATGCAAATTTAGTTCGTTGGTTAATTGATGATTGATTATTATTACGTGTGGGAACACGAGCGGAAATTTAGCTTGGAGAGCAAGTAAAACATCTAGGTTAGTCGAGTTACACTATTGGTGTAAGGTATAGGTTGCTTTAAAAACATTTAAATGGACAGACGTAAATATATTTTTATTAAAATTAATTATGTATAATTAAGTATTTTTAGAAACAACTTAAAAATATATTGTATAACAGTGATAATGTAATATATGTATAACTTTTAAGAATATCCTATCATTTATTAATGACAAAAAACTTTCTTTTACAAAAAGTAAAATTTTGATCAAAGTAAAGTTTTAATTGCGATTTAGTTTAGAAGTCAATTACTGTAAAAAAAATGAACGATAACTTAGTAAGTGTTCGCCAGTAGACTGTTAGTGGTCTTAAAACCCTTCATCAGCCTTTATATTACACAACAATAGGATAACTGAAACTGAAATCCGAATATCTTATAATTAACGATTTGTAATACTATTTCATATTATTCTTCTAACTTCGTTATATAGTCTTTTTTATTACTCACTCACGTATATCACGTAGCATGTTCTAAATGATAGCACATATAAAAATAATATGACTTCAGTTAAAAAAAGTACTTTCTCAAGTTGTAAAAATACCCATTATTACTTTTTACTTTGCTTTAGCTGTCACGTACAAAGAACATTACCTCGACTTTTATTAGGATTTTTTCCTTGTTCTATGTGTAATTTCATAGGCACACAATTTTCCTGACAGAAAAATGATAAAACACCTCTATAGCAAATATTTATAAATTCTATTCAATGAGGCCGTCGCGGCGAGGAAGCACAAAGGTGTGACTTTAACGCGACAATTGTGGGTTCGATCCCCATAAGAGGGAATGAATTATGATTTCTTCATATTTTCATTTGTTCCCTATGACACCCAAGGCAAAGGCCCGGCGTTGAGTTCCGTCACTCAATAAAGTGGAGAACGGAATGTCATAATACTTGGTTCTTCCTATCCTACTGTATGCGGGATACAGCTGATTTCTATTCAATATAAATTATTTTTGACAATTTATTTATTAAATATTTTGTGGCTTAAGATGTTTAGAATTAACACGTATTTATTTGGTTACAGAGGTGTTTTCGATCGACAAGATAGTGTTAGATCGGAGTACACGAGCGACCGCGAGTCTTCGCGCTATGGCATCGTCCAACAAGCTTCTATTGATAGTACGGATTCGAGAATATGTTACCTGACTTCAAGTGAGGTAAGTGGATATAATTAATATGTTTAACACATATTAAGTAAAATATCGAATATAATTTTGTACTTGGAAACAACGACAATTTTACAAAAATTAATTCGCAACGTATGAATTTATATAGGAAGTAGGAAAAGATTTTATTTCTTAGTCATCTTAAAATATATAAAATAAATGAAAAAAAAAACGCTTTTATCTCATTTTCTAAAACGATTTGAATTACCCATTTACGTTTTGAAATAAGGCTCTTTAGCCATGACAGAGTTTTTAAGCTCCTACAGCACTTACTCCACGGAGAGACGTAATGGTTGCTATGCAGTAAACTTTAACATTTTATATTCCTTCAATAGAATGTAACGAGGGATAAAATCCCAGACATGAACATACTTTACAAATTAGCCCCTGTTCTGCAAAACTTTTAGCTCTCTGGTTTTTTATACTTTTACGACCAGACGCTATAATTTTTACTGAATCCTTTATTTTCATGTAAAAAATTCTCTTTATAATTCTTGTCTATAGCCGTGATAATTTTCTAGCATTAAATATAATATTTTATTACTTAGATATATATGTATTATGGAATACAGGAAATCATCTCGCTAATGGCGACAAAAGAAATAATAATTTCAGTAAAATATTAGTATTAAGATTTCATATTACGGTAAAATCTTGTAACATACCTGGCTAATGTATTATACACGGTGGAATTGTCAGCGCCACTTTAAATGAAACCACAGTTTTAACTACTCTATAAAAGCCTAATATAATTCGGAAAAAAAATAATTCTCAAAAATGAAAAAGTTTTTTTTTCAAACAAAATAAATAATAAAATTATCGTTTTAAAATAAAACGCCATTTGTAAAGTATAACATAGGCACGCACACACTTACCTGTCAAAGCGGCAACGTCGCATACGTATGTGTGCGTGACACGAAATACAGGTATGGATAAAAATCGTGAAATGAAAAAAAAATCCTACGTCCAAACCGTTGAGGTACCTTGATTATTTTTTTTAATTTTGGGTTTGAAATATTTTACCCTATATGCAGTTTCAGTAAAAGGAGCGCTGCCTCTTCCACCCTGTATACGTCTAAATTAATACTATATTAGGTAGGATCAATCTACTTAACGTTCTACGTACCTTTAAAAGAAGCAGAATTATTTAATTTATTTAAATTAAGTTTTTAACCGACTTCCAAAAAAAAAGCCGTTCTATGTCTCGAAACTTTAAGCCGATATGAAGAATATTATTTATTTGAAAAAACGTACTTCTAATTTAAGATGTACGCTCGTTTTAAAAATCACTAATAAGAAATATATTACATATTTTGCATTTATAATACCTGATTTATTGGAGACCTCTCTAGTTCACAGACTCAATTACTTTACACGGTCTAGCGGTCTCTAATCTAGTTTCCAATTACGTCTCTCGAGCGTATTTTATAAAAATTTTAAGTTCAACATTTCATTACATTTTGTCTAAACTGTAAAAAATTACACATTATACATATAATACAAACATTTTATTACACTTTTATATTAACGTAAAAATAAAAAAAATATTTTACTATAAATATTCAGTATATTATATCCATATTATTCTATCCATATTATTAATTAGGTCATTCTTAAAAAATCTAGCAGATTTTTTATACACGTCTATGTTAAAATACAATTTATGTTTTTAAGGTACTTATAATTTTACTAATCATAAGCCTAAAATTAAAGTTACTCGACAAAGTCACAAGGCATACAATAAATTTGACCTAGTTGTCAACTTCAAAAGACGTATACCTAACAAAATGACATGACCTTAGAACCTTGGCTTCATATACAACAACTTACCATCGTATATATATTTTTTTGTTTTTTTGTTAGCTTCACGTAGCACACATCAGATTCAGACAGAGAGAATAGGCAGGGAGAAAAGTGTAAAGACACTCCGTTCCTCAAAATATTAATAGAACCCATAACCCATCGCATTTACAGTCACACATTTGTGCAACTGAGTTATAACTGGCTACTTAACGCATAATTTCTTTTGATTATATTAATTAAAAGTGTAAACGACCTTTTTACATATATGAGTGTTGCTTTAAATTACCTTTTTGATAAATCAATAACGGCCTCACACGACATTCTCCATTCCACACTGTCTCAATTTTCCTATTTGAAATCATATATTATATTTGCATAACAGCTTAAAAACGTCTGCCTTATACTGGCAGAATAGATAGTCATTATGTTTGAAGTATGTACCTAGTACAAAGTCGAATTGTTTAGAGGTACGGTCTTGAGGATCGTTGGAGGTCGGCGGCGCTCGGCGGAGTGTGCGCAGGGCGCGGCGCTCACAGCTGCGCCGTAGACAGCCCCAATCGTAGCATTAAAAATATTATTTTGAGGTTAGCTTCCTATATTTGTAACAAAATGAACTGATACAAAAACGTGCGTTTCGAACGCTCTAATTCGTTTAAGCATTGACGTGTCGAATGTCGCGAAAGAGAACTTTGAACCGTAAATTGAGACGTTTTGTTTGTGTAAATACAAAGCTTTTACTATCAAGTGCACGGACAAAGAAGATCTCGTCAATCTCGTTGCGATGTCAATAAATGGATATTACTTTTCATGGTTGTTCTATACAGTTAGACTGTAGACTAATTACAAGTCTCCATAGGAGAGTATCGTGTTGTGTAAACATATCCCGTGTCAATTGTATATTGGGCCTATATCTTGTTAAGTGAATAGTTCTTCCCATGTTTATTAAACGTATGTCAAATATTTAAATATAAAGTAGAGTTCCTGCTTGTTCGTCGCTTGATCCACCTGTGATATTCTTTTCTAAGTAAATGTTGACATTTGTGTAAAACTTCTCAACTGCCAATTTCTATAAATAATACATTTGAGTAGATCATCGTCGTTGGCCAACTTATGCTTTATTAGGAATTGATAAGAAAATATTATAAAAGTTATAAATTATAAAAAATAATATAGAAGTTATTATTATAAAAATAAATTTTATATGTAATGAATCTTTATATATACGTATATCTACTGTTGGATTTAAAGTAGCTGTTCAATCTCTAAAGTATTTGGAATTAAACTTTTGTGGTACAAGGTGCCAATTAAAAATGTATATTTAATAACTGCATGGGGGCCATCAAGTCGAAGAATGCTGTTTTTATCAAGGTAAAATTACAATAAAAGTAGATACACCCTCTGCTATACTCTCCTTAGTAGTCTGTCTTTCTATACGTTTAAATCCTATTCTTAGAGGGATGATAATCTATTTATATTGGCTTTATTTAGATATTTAAATACATAATACATATGTGTTAATTTAGAAAACAGAAATAGTGTAAGAATAGTGCAAATGTAATATGTCTTTAGTAGATTAGTAGCTTTGAGATAAAATGTAGCAGAAATCCAACCAATCTTTACAATTGTTTGAAAATATTACTGAATAAAATGTCAAACCGTGAGCAAATAAGAGAGTTGTTACATGAGAAGCCGTATACAATTTTCAATAAATCCTAATATCTACTTAGAGTATCGTTGTATTAATTCTGTCCAATTATAGTTTATTTATTTAGTAAGACTTTTTTTATAATAATAAATTATTACAAAATTGTAAAAATAGAAGAAAAATACCAAAAATATTATTTGAAGTTGTCTAAATTTTTCATGTATAAAATTCTAAAAGATAAAATAATTTTATATGGATCCAGCCATAAAAAAACATCAAAGAAAATGAGGTAAAAAATATTATATTTTCCTTCCCTTTGAAACCGTAGGCAGTTGCTCCACTAGCGTGAACTAATGAGCAAGAGTGAGTCCTTCACTAATAACGGATGAGGTTCAGGACTGATGAATTATATTACCATGATATATATTTCAAAAAAAATCTTCTTTTTTAAAAATCTCTTTGCAGTTACAGGTGTTGATAATGGATTTTACAAATATAAGATTTTTTTCAGACTGAAAATACTTCTGTGAAAGTTAAATTTATTAAACCCCCTGTGGCTCACTCGAATAATTTCAGACTGTCTACGTAATAGTTGTAGGTTCGATATTATCTTGGAGAAAAGATTAATTATTTTTATTTTCCCGATCTGATAAAACAAAATGTAGCGTTCAGTTTCGAAATGGAGAGTAATTTATATATAACGTTTGCATAAATATCATAAAATTTATATTTTATTTATAATATCATAAGTTTTTGTCATATTATTTTTATTAATTAATTACGTCAAACGTAATTAACGCATGTTTAAAAAGACCTATTCGTAAAATTTATCACATTCACTGGTATATGTGTTATGAAAATCCTACAAAAATTATAAATGTAAAGATGGATATTTGTTCCACTTTCACGAAAAATCTACTAATATACATAGAATTGTACATTAGAATGACACAAGCTAAAATTTGGCTATAACTATAAATTAAAACGAGCGAAGCCACGAGAGGGTCGCTAGCCAGATTTACATATATTACTTAAAATAATTAATTTTATAGTAATATGTAAACTTTCTTTATTTGAGTAGTCATCGTTTAAAAGCATTCATATTATAAATAAAGTGTACTTTTTTTTTTATAAAATATTTTTTTGTTTTAATATAATTTCGTACTCAAACCTCATAAAATGGAAAGCAAGTTCTATTATGAGAACTGAAAACCTCCACTCTATTCGGCATTCTCCTCAGTGTAATAGGATGTGGAAGCTGAAGCTGATGTTTATTCTTGAACGCCACAACCTCATCTGCCTTACGGACATTGAAAATTGTGTCAGGGTCGGTTTCTATTGATCTTGCTTCTTTCACTGCGACAGTTCAGACTCGTTGCCTGCCGTTTCCGGTTAGAAGAAATTAATTAATATTCGGATATAATTTTTTTTCACTCCATTGCTCACAGTAATAACTTTCAGAAACAAAAGGTCGTTTGAAAAACATAAATTCAAATTAAGCTTTTGTTTCGCCTTCCAAAAATGTTTTTTTAACTTGCCCGAAGTGAACCTTTATAACAATTTAGGCATATAATTTACTTAGCATTGCCTCATTAACTGCGTATTTTTCTTTTTTAACAACCCTCTTTTCTTGTCCATTGTTTAAAAAAAATTGTTATTAAAACAAGTACTTTAAATTGATTTTTATTATATTTATTTATTGTTAATAATTTATTTAGTATCATATGGTAATATATATAATCTCATCTTAATGATGTACGCCTACCTATTTGTAAAGAAATTGTCTTAAAAAAACCGGTCAAGTGCGAGTCAGACTCGTCCACCTCAAGGGTTCCGTATGAATTTCAGGAGTGTATAGTGTGAGTTTTGTTTCTTTCTTTTGACGTACGGAACCTTAAATGTATACTTTTTTATTATACACAAGTATTCGCCTAGCAAAATATTATGTTACAAACAAAGCATACAAGCTAATAATAATAACAACATCGTCTCAACTTAATAGTTTTCCTGAAATTAGCTTCCAAAGCTTTACACGTTAACATCTGTTTCTCTAGCTTGAATTCTACGAAAGACTAACTCTGCTGATATTAAACCCTCCAGCCCAGAAACTAGTTTATAAAAATAATATATTTTTAAAACATGTGAGTAACAACTAGGTATGAAAATCATAAGAAAATGGAATGCTTAACCTATCAGCTAAATATTCACGCTAGATAAATACTTAAACTTGTGTTTATTGTGAAAAATTCAAAGACCAATACATTATGACCTTTTAAAAACGAACGCTCAATCTCAATTTAGAGAAATAAACAGTTAACATAGATTCCCAACGTTTAGTTAATGTTTTATAGTTGTCTATAATAGGCACTTCACTGTTACTAAAATGAAAGAAATATATTGAGTACCAAATGCCATATTCTATAACTATAAAATAATTTCTTTAAAGTCACTCGTAAATTAATCACTTGAACTTCCTTCTCCAGACCTGCTTATCTCTCATTTGATCTATTTTCTTTTTTTTTTTATTTTGTTTAAATTTATATATCTTTTATTTATTTATTATATGTAGAAATGAACTATGGTAAAAATATTTAATTTAAAATTAATATAAAAAATAAATAATTATTTAAAATATCTAATCGTGAAAATCAAAGATTTCACACTTAAAATATTATGAATATTTATTGTTTTTACATACATAATAAATAATTATTTAGACAAATCTAATGGAGAAATACTAGAATAAAATAATGTGAAGATGATAAATGCTAACATTATAAAAATGCTTACATCATATCGCATTTTATAAACGTGGAAAACATTTTACAAAGCACACTAAAGTGCTTGCGACGTCTAAAAATTGTATAGTTTTATTGTTATTATCAAACTCCGAAAAATACTTACATATGTACATATATATACGTATGTCGATATAGCCGCTCGCATACCCGCGGGCTCTCGACCCTTTTCCTTTGTATTCTTAAGTACCGAGTTAACCTTCTTCTTAATTTGTACAAAATTATATACTTCGTCTTCGTTTCTTCGCGGTACCTCCGAGTACCTATGTTGTCTTTAGAACTTAGTTTAGAATATAATCTTTTGATTTTCCTAGCTTCACATCCTCGTGGTCTGGGAACCTGGTGTTAAGACACATCGTTCCCATCAAGACATTTCCGTTCCTCACTTTCCGCCGAATTCTGGATGCTTGAATCTCGAGCGGCGAACTCCGGGAGCCTTGCAAAAGCTGATATATTTTATGATTTCAAAAAACAGTATACTCGTAATAATAAATTATAGAGTAACAGTAGAAGGGAACAGTATAATACGAAATCATTAAACATTTATTCATACAGATCATCTAAAAACAACGTATTAATTATTTTAAGTGATTTAGAAGACGTTCTCATATAATATATTTTTAAGGAAACAAGTCCGGAGACGTAGACGCGTAACAAAAGTGATGTATTTCATAAAATATGCACATTCATAGGTAAATCTACAATATTTTTTCAATTATAATAGATTTAATATTTTTTTGTTAATTGTTATTGTTACAATATAAAATAATAAAACTGTAGGTAATTTCACTAAATTATAACCAAGAATACCTTATTCAGCAAAATAGAAACGTGATTTACCTTTATCTCAATTAAAAATGCACACAATGAACGTTGGAAAATTTTTCTCCGTGGTTTTAATAAACTTAATGAGGTCTGCAGATTTTCGTTTGCGAAATAAATGAACAATGTTAATTTATACAATTGTAGTTAATAGTATTTGTCTATGACATAAGTTTATATTAATAAAAATAAAACTGTTTAACTAACAAACGACAATTTTTGTATCTCTTTTCTCTATTTTCTTTTCTTTTTCTATATTCTTCTATATTCTTTTCTAAAGTTATCTCTGTTTTTATACCTATATCGTACGTATGAATGATATTATGATATCTCTACAAAATAAACTTTCCAACAACAAATATTAATCAAGACACAATTCAAGCGGAATACGTACTGGTATACGAAGAATCTTGTAGCCATATATTGTGCCAATGTTTCGACTAGGCTGGTAAAAGCTTTTAGAAATATACGGTACGATTTACCTTTCCTAATGGTAATAGTGAAATCGTAGCGTAATACGTTTTCCTTTTTCTTATTCTTAAATCTCCTCCAAAAATAAACAGTATTCTGAATATTCATGAGTACGAGAAAGCATTGTTAAGAAACGTAATAAAATATTCAGTCAAAAACCATTATAAATATCGTAGTTTTATGTTTTTTTGTGTAATATGAAGAAACAATCATCAGGCTTTCTTTTTGGACTAAACCAAATATATGTTAAGATGAAAAGTCTAATTTATATTACAGACAAACTAAATAACTATGGGACTAATAGAATAAAAAGAATATTATATAAACCCTGTACGTAATATGGCATCGGTACACAGGCTTAAACTACATACAAAAACTCTACATTCATCTATTACAAAGATAGAAATATGAACAATTTAGAGAACTAACGAAGCAGACGTTGAATGCAAGACTGAAATAGCAAATTGCACGCACGCCCTTGTAAATTGCAATCTATCAGCGTATACGAGTACAATAATTGAAGAATTCAGTAACAGGCAGCAGTCAGAGACTAGTGCTACTGGCTATTGCGCAATACATTTGACGAGATTCTCGATTTGATTCGATTTGATTCCTGCGTCATTCCTTTGAGATTAAATTTAGCCTTGCCACGTAGCGGGCGGGAGCGCCCCCAGCTGTGATTGCAGCCTGGCGAGGCCTGTCGATGCTCAGCGGGTCTGACGCTAGTGACGCCAGCCGCGACGTCGCAGCGCCTCACTCCGTGCACCGTGCAGGGAGGCAGGAGGCGGGCCGTCGAAGCCTCACGCCTGCGCCTAACGACCACCGCCATATTATTCTCTTGTAACGTACTCTTGGTTCGTTTGCTCGGTCAATTATCTTTAACGTATTGGAGAGACGACGTAACGTGGTATAATTCGCATTTATTGAATTAAATTACATTTTAAATATTGAGAACTATCAAGCTTTATATTCCAATAACACATTGGTCATAAAACTGGTAGCCTAATTACATATTACTATAAATAGTAAAAAGTTTCTTGTTTTTTATTATATTTCTTAAGAGAGAGAAAGAGATTTGCATTAAAAATTATATCTTTCAACGTTCATATAATTTAAAACAGTCTCTATATTTCAAGCAGTAGGTAATAACTTATATTGGATCGGTAACTGCGGCCACATGAATCAAACTGACACTTACTGCTACTTTTATATACTATGACCACTATAAATAAAATATACTATATAAAATATCTATTCATAACATGAAGTGGCCCCTAATTGCATAAATATTTCAATCGTATATAATAAAAAGCTGATTTCATGTTCATTTAACTTTTACACGCTTGTATTATTCAGATCTTTAAAAAAATCTCAAGTTAATTAAATTGAAGTTAAAAAGTATTTTTAAGTGATCATTAAAATAAATTACATATAATATATTTGTATAGATCGACCTAGAACATATATTCATATTTTCTTGACAATTTTTCATTAAAAAATTACTAATATAGCTAATAATAAAAAAATAGTAAGAAATCTAAATGAAAATTCTAGTACGTGAGATAAAAAAAGGTAAAGAAGACAAAAAACTATTTAATATATTTTTTAAAACCATGGTTTTATGAATACTTATGTTGTTTATAGCTTTTTTGAATACACCCATATATACTTCTAAAATATGCAATTTTTATTATAAAGTACGATATCTAAATACATCCTCTTTAACATCTTCATAAGTATATCTAATTTATTTATTTATATTTGCTATTGATGAAAGTATATAATGATTCAAATAAAATATAAATCGAAAAAAAGTAAGGAAATATGTACTGTATTCTCGACTTAATCATGTTTCGTTTATACATGTTCAAATTGCTGCTTCTGTAAAACGGTATGAATATCTAAAATTTTATAAATACTTTGAGCGGCAGAAAGGTAAATATGATTAACGATTTGTATGTGCAATTTGTATACTGTTTACACCGAGTCGAGATATAAACGAAATGTATTAAACATAAAACATCAATCAACAGTAATTTATATGGCATGTCCTACTTTATATCTTCCCTCACAAATAAATAACTTTTTGCTGCTTCATTTTAAAAGCTGAAGATGGAATATTCTTGCAAGACTATGCTTACTTTGTGGCGCCATAACTACAACAATTTGTAAATAATATTTTGCAATGAGCTCATATATTTATTTTCACTAATTCGATATCGTTACTTTACTTAAAAGCAGTATATCTCCTTTTTCTTCAATTATTGCAATATTATCATATATAAAATATATATTTCAGAACTAATTTGAAAATAACGATTAATGTTGATTAATAAAAATCGGTTCGCTATTTGTTTTGTAAAAAGCATCATAGATTCCTAATATTTGTATGTTTAATAACATAGAAGTTTAAAATGTAAATATATTAAATATTTATTTTATGTTTAAAATAAATTTAATGAAAGGCTTGGCCGCCGCTGTGAGGCACACGGGCGCCGCGGCGCCGCCCGCCCGCAGGCGCGTGCCCCGAAGCCCGCCGAGCGCTTACGATCGTTTCTCTCCGAGTCGTAACGAAGTTGGACGATCGCGGCCGCCCTCCGTCGACGCGTGCCGGAGCCAGTCGCAGTGAGAGCCGCCTGGGCGTTGGAACACTTCTCCATGTGCCCTGTGCTCGGTTATGTAACTCAATAAACTTATTTATTTATCAACTCAAATACCTTCAGGGACGTTTGTGGTTGAAGTCCTAGATTCCGTTATCGTTTTCCTGTCACAATTACCATACAAAATGTGTTAAAGTGATGTGTACCTCCGCCTATCCTCGCGGCAATAGACATTGGCACAGGTTTATCGTTTTGTTCAGAAAATTAATTACAATCGCATTTCGATTTCAATTTTTTCGCAAAAGTTTTATTGCCCATTTGTGTTATTAAAACATAGCTAAATGATATTAGAGCGACACGTACGTACAGATGTCATACGTATGTTTTTTGTTGCAAACATTGGCCAGGAATCAAATTGATTAGACATACAACCAGCGTTTTTGATTTGTCACGTGACGGTCAGTAGTGGGCACTACTCGTCATTGCTGTTCCAATTAAAAGAACAAATAGAACAAGACAAATAAGAATCTGGCGCAATGCAGGACGCTTGTATGAGAGGTTCATTTATTTGCTCGCCGCTCATTTCAAATCCGTAATTAATTTAGTAAATGTAATTTCATCCACAAATACGTCATCACGTTTTATATGCATACATTATTATTCGGTTAACTGGCATAGCGGCGGGATTGCTAATACATAAAATAGCTTAATGTGATGATACGGCACATTAACACAGAAACTAATGTTTCGTAAAATCGATGTGTCGTTAACCTCACTTAAGTTTGAATCCTTTCATTCTAACATTTTCGACTAAGTATACAGTTTATGGTAGATTTAGCAGTGATTATTAAGGAAACTATGTATAATCATTGTATCGTATATAATCAATTATACTTACAAATATTATTTACATTATTTGGAGAAATACAAAGACATTTTTAATGAATATAATACAAAGACAATTGGTTAGTTGGTTGGATATGGCATACAACTGCAACAGTGTTTCTAAAGTAGGCAGTCCATCTAACACTGGACGGCCATCGCCGCTGACGTTCTTAGATCAAGGTAAAACAGGATGATCTCGTAAATAAGTGAAGAGCTTCAGCACTTTAGACTTGTGTAGAATCAGCAAACACAAGTGCCAAACATTTGTATGATGTAAAGCTCAGCGACAATACTTGACCTAAAAGCGTATACAGAGAATTTTATCTAATCTCGAGGTTTATTTTTTGCATTGCACCTTCACCTTTAATCCAATTTTTAGAATAATACTTAAAACAAAACCATAAATAACTTTTGCTAATCAATGTCTCCGAAAATACACTAGAAAGACGTTTTTGTTTTCTTTATCTTCAATCAATAGTTGTGACTTTTTAATTTTAAACTATGTACATATTTTCTAAATACGCTTTGTAATAAATTTAATTTGTTTGTTTGTGGTATTAGTTTTATTATGGGTTAATTACTTCTTAGTTTTGAACTATCAATCTAATACAACATTTAACTTTAGGAATATCAATATATATTTATAGAATGTATACGCTTTGGCTTGTTTCATTAAAGTAATCATTAGTAAACATCAATAATTCCTAATAGTATATACGACTACGTTATATATACTTCATTACGTTAATTAACGTGAGACCAATTTGAATTTCTCTAAATTTAATGAACGTTATTATGGAATCGATGTCGTTAAAATAGTGCTGATTAGTGAAATGGGTGGCATTTGGTAAATCATTTTAATTTTCACACAGTTTTGTATAATTTATATGAACTTATATATATTTTTTTTAATTTTAACTTACATAATTTATTTGAAAATATATATATTTTCTTATATGAACGATATCAAATATCAACGCTACTTTTAGGGCCAATAGATCCTAACAAAACAAATTTGGAAAACATAAAATTTAAACATTGTTAAAAGAAATTTCGGATCGTATGTGTGAAATTTCTGATCGATTCGTCATACATACATTCATAAATTTACACTATGTTATATATATGTAAATTACAAAGACGCGAAATAAAAAAATAATTAAATATCGCCAAACATAATTTTGAAAATTTTAAATACTTTATTTTTAAGTAGGATTTATTAGTACAAGTACATAATATAAAGTATAGATGAATTTGTATTGTTTAGATGAATTGTGTGTAGATGAAATATATGTAAAAATAAAATATAAACTAAAACTAAATTGTAGAAAATAAAGTTACCTTCAAAATTATTAACCAACTTCTCTAAACGGAGGAGGTTATCAATTCGACATTTTTTTGTATATTAGTTACCACAGAACTTTTCAATGAGTGAACAGATTTTGATGTTCTTTTTTTATTTGAAAGCTAATGCTTCCCGTGTGGTCCATTTCTGACAATATTATCTATTAGAAAATGACCTAAGTCTTAAATTTGCATCAAGTAAGCGCGACAAATGAACGAATAATTTGATATTGAATTAACCGCCAACCGATTTCAATGAATCTTTTTTTTTTTAGTTTGGCTAGATTCTGATTATGGGATCCCGTTAAAGTCGGTATTTTTGTGTAGAATTATTTTTGTGAAATAATTAAAATTTATTTTTTAACTTCTTTGTATTTTTTTCAGTGAGGTATAGTTTTAAAGTCGGCTTTTGTTTTTTTTTAATTATCTTACGCGCAACACTGACAGGGTTCAATTTTGTTTCGTGGCGTAACCAAACACCGCACATTTTCTAATTAGATTGCAGAAGATTTATTTTTTAAACATCATATCAATACAATCCTTTTATTACGTTTTTTTGATATTGTGATTAATCTAAGTTTATTACAATGTTGAATACTAAGTATCATTTTGTAGAATTCATATAATTTTAAGAACATTGAAAAATAATATAGCTTTATTCATCATAAAAACTTGATACTCGTTAAGTCAAATTAGTAGATTTTTATAACGTAAACATAATTGGCAATTCAAAATGTAGCAATTGCAAAATTACAAAATATAAATAAAAAATACAATATAACGCATAGATTAGAGATCAGTCAAAGAGCATAGGTATTGTAGATGCGATAGACCAAATGCAATGTCGCATCACTGCGGTGCATCACGCCCTACTTCCCTTGGGACGCGCCGGCTGTTAGCGTAATTAAAACGTGACTAAATTTCAAGAAATACATGAATCTCACGTCATCAACGAGCACAAAGTACCATATTATTACAAGTCAAGAATTCATGTCTTATTTTAAATAAATAAATAAATCAGCTTCACGCTGTATTCTCTTATAGCATGGTAGGCAGAGGGAACCATCCGTTGTCCACTTTTCGCCGAATTTTTCGAGGCATGTTGATTGGCGGAACTCAACGACGGGTTTTTGCCTTGGTGCCAGAGCGACGAAATGAAAATATTATTAAATAATTTCATTCGGATGGGGATTTCATGAGGATCGACCTACAAGCGTCGCTTTACAAACACATTTGTACCCGTGCTCCACGACGGCCTCTCATTTTAAATGCGAAATCTAGTTAAGCGTAACCACATATTATTATTAATAGTAAAATTATTAATAGAAATTAGTAAACTTATAAATAATTGCATAATATCAAATAGATAGAAAATCTAGTAACAAAATGCTCCAATCTCGGATTACCGCCAGAAATCAAGTCATTGCTAATTGAACTTCGGAACTAAATACCACGTTTTATCTTACAAGAACGAGGAAATGAAAAACATAATGTGTTTAATAATTTCCTCAGCTGGGGATCGAACCCACAACTATACGTGTAATTTTGAAGTGTTGCTGTTAATATGAAAACTAAAAAAGAAACATAGATTAATTTAAATAAGATACTAATCTTTAGACTGTTTAAAGTTTAACCATTCTGAAATAGACTACTTATAATAAGTTCGAAGTAAAATACATTTTTTATTTATTTTTATTGATAACAATTCTTTGACAGCTTGTTAACATCTTTAACAGACCAGAATAAGCTACTTCCAATGCAGACGACCATTCGTTCTTGTTACTAGTCCGGGTTGTATTTCCTTCCGGTTAGCTATTAAAATATATGTAACTTGAAACTATTTTCTGTAATATGCTTTTTTAAAAAGTTAATACTATTTTATAAAAGAACCAACAAAATGTATATTTTATTCACTATATACGGAATTTCAACAATACATGAATGCCTTTTGTAGAGAGATTTACATATATATGTACCTATATAACTTATTATTTTATATCAGCTTTGACAATATTAATTTAAATTTATCAAATACATTTACCAAGTAAATTTTAATAATACTTCAATATTCCGAAGTTTATAGTTACATAATATTTTAAATTCATTTTTCAATTTGATTTGGTTATATCAAAGTCAGCTTGAGAACTGCGCAAAAATTACGTTTCAGCGTAGCGTTAAGCCACGAGATTAGAACATCCGGTATCGCATGTACGGATAATTTAATTTAACGCTCTAAATGTGAACTACCATCTACAACTCTATTATATAGGCCAGAGATTTAAAACATGACTAAGAAGATCTTTAATTATGAATAAAATATAAATTGTAGTATCTACTAGCAATAATACTAGCTCGTATAAATGATATTTATTAAACGGAACCTATGTTTTAATAACACAATAGGATTAGCAATAAAAACGTTTTGATATCGAATTCTAAGGATATTTTAAAACTTTTAAAATCAACAAAATTACAGAACTATGCTGTAGTATATATAGAAAATTAATTTCCAAAAATGAATATAAATTACGTGACTTTTACCAAATGTAGAGTGTAGAATAATTGATTGGAAGTGGGCGGAAACAAAAGCGGGAAAGAAAATTAATTTTAGTTTGGTCGTGATGAGGTGACGCTCGCGCGCCGGCCGCTGACGCCGCTCCCCGCCAATGATGGTGGAGACGCACCGCGTGCCGCCGCGGTGTGGGCGCGCGCCCGAGCCCCGCGGCAAGCCCGTGTCGGCCTCCGCGCCGCCCTCGCTGGCCGGCAGCGGCACGGTCATGCACCTGCGTCGCCGCCGCCACAAGACTGTTCACTTTGGAGAGAACCTTTTGATGCAAGTTTGTGCTGATCGTGCACATTTGGCAGCCCTCGGAGCGAGAGTGCCTGATATATCCTTTTGTCACAAATCACATACTGGCCTCTCCAAGGAAGATGCACGATTCTGCTGTGTGGCGCACCACTGTTGCCTGGCCGCGGGGGCTCTCGTAGCTTTGACGTCGAACGGACGCCCGAAGCCCCACCGAGAGCGCAGCGCAGATTCCCACTCGAGCGGCGGTGAAACCGGAGACAAAGGAGACGGCGGTGGCGGGTCGGTGTCAAAGGAGCCGAAGCGTAAAACTAAACATCATCACCACCATCACCACCACCACCATCATAAAATACACTCCTGTCCCTATCATGACGTCGCACCTCCTACCGAGGACGAGCCCGAGGAAAAGCCGCTAGTACCAAAAAAGACCGTGTCGCCTTATCTGTATATACCTAGCAAATTAGAACCGAACGTGCAACAATTATTCAGTTTTATCGAAAGTGTATTGAGTGCATGGGCCGCTGAAGAAGGGCTGACCAGTACTGGTGAATATTCGGAGCCGGATGAACGAATAGTTCGTCGACGTAAATTAAATAAATATAAAAAGCGAACAGATGTTCTTAATATACGAAGGATCGTCTATGAAGTGTCCATCTTACAAGGTGCAAAGCTTCTTGGCAATGTACGATTTCAACATTATCACTGGAAAGGGACTGCCCAAACATGCAATGAGACTTTTCTACGCAAGGTAAGGTCTTTAATTAAAAGTGTTTTCCATCTATTTATTTTAATTGTTTATTTTAAAATGTTATATTAGCTCTTTGTTTTTCACGATTGACTAAAATGATTTGACAAAAGTTTAAGCTGTTTTTTTACGTTGAAGTGGGACAAACATTTTTTGTAGGATAATTACAGGCACAGCCAACCGAAAAAAATAGCGATGATATATGTATTTGTGATAACGATTAAACAATACAATACAGTTTTTACCAATAATTTTATTTTACTTGGCAAACATATGGTACCTACTTGACACTTTTAGAATATGTAGACTTGTCCACTGTATGTAGGTTGTTTTTAAGGCCCCACCTATGTACCTGTGAAGCTCTCAATAGGTTTCACAATAACCTTTACAATAGATAGCTCGAAGATAAAAGCCAGTAAAATATAGCTAACATTTTGACCTTATTTTAGATTCCTCTTCGAGGCTGCAATTTCCTTTTCTACTAATGAGGCCTTTTATTTTCTACTCTATAGCACTTCCTAAGTATCTTTTTACATTTTTTGTTAACTTTTTACGCCACAGATTTGTGATAAAAATGATTTTTAAAGAAAACTTTAATTAGTGCAAAATACCATAACTACTGAATCAGTTCAATAACATACATTATGTGGTATACATATTTAAAATTTGTATTTAACAAATTTATAAATTAATTATTCACTTGAGCTTATTATTAACTTATGATTATAGTATCATATAAATCTTACGTATTTTATTAAAGCATAGAAAATGTATAGTAAATATAGTAGTTCATACAATTGTCAAACTACAAGTGTGTGTACTATTGCTTTATTCTTTCTTGAAACTGAGACTATAAATACTAACTTTAGTTAAGACGCCAATGAATTTTCTCAAATTTAGGCTTACATCACCAGGATGTGGTAACAAAAATCAACAAATTTTATATACATTTGAAAATTAAGTTTCGATTTGTATTCTAAATAATGTGGGCTTGACGATACATTAGCTGTGAAACTTTATTAGCAGTGGTTTAGTAATTCAAAAGTTAGTTTGGAAACTATGACTTCTACCTTCAACAAGGCTAGCTAGCTATAAATAGTCGTTTCATAATAAAGTTGATGTATAATTTCGTACAAAGTTTCACAATGCACACAGCTATAAATGTTTTTAGTTTAAATTAAATTATTCCTATTTACAATTCTTCTTCTACATCAATGTTAAATAGAAAATTTGTTTTTCTCCTATTAATATTCTTATTCATTACTTATTATATATAAATTACTATATAGATTAAGTTAGGAATTTGATCGTCCATAGTATTTTTTTTACATCACTGACATTATTATACATTTTTATAGGTTACCTACATTTCTCTGGTATCAAAAAGTTTCATATACCATTTCACATGGTCAATTTTATATTTAATTTAGTTGGCGTGCATATCTCTTTGTTTTGAAAATACGTAGATGCCGGTAACGTTAAGTGCCATCGAGCGAAGAGGTCGGTGCCGTGCCCCGCATGTGCTTTACAGTAAAAAGCATTTCTTGTTATAATTTAACGTCATTTAAAAAATAATTTACGTCGACCTCACCTTAAAAGCATATAGAGATATGTTTAGTCTTACTGAAACGTAATGCATAAATAATAAAAAAATAAATATACGTTCTACAGATTGTTACAAATTTAAAAGTTTTCTATTTATCCTCGAACATTTTCATAGTACCATTCATATTTTGATTTTAAATAATTTCGTGGAGGCCTTTCCATATTCTCTCAACATCTTGCTACAGCCATCAAGAGAGGTAACAATTTTCAGTGCTGAAAATGAGGGCGCGAGTGCCGGTAAATTGCGTTATACCGTGAAATATAGCAAGAATACATAAACGTGTGTTTTCATTCTTTGTAACATTTTACTATTGCAAAATTGTTTTTTAAGTATGTATTCATGACGATTTGTTGAACAATTATTTTACACTCAAGAACTATATTTTGAAATATAGTTGGATAATTCTGTGAGCTATATATTTAAAAAAAAATTAAAACTCTAAATAATTATCTTAAAATGGTATCTTGATAAATACCATTTCTCCCCCACACTACTTTTCGCCGAGCTTTTTACTATCCGGTGCTGTATAAATGTGACAACTCAAAAAGCTAAGTAAATTCGTTTACTTTAAAATTTTCTAACGTTAATTATTTTTTAACGACTAGGTATAAGATTTATAACATCGTAAAATATATATTTTTAAATGTTATATAAAAGTTATTAATTTCAAAACATTTGAAAAAATAATTATATTTTTTTAAACTTTTCCCAGTAGGTTGTATTATATTAGAATATATGGTTAAAAATATTATATAATCAAGTAGAGTACATCGATGATATTTTAGTTAAAAGAAAATTTTTTGCAAATATTAATTACTGTTGTAGCAGTTCTATGACTAAGTATTAGTTCTTAACGTGACTATTAGTCTCTCATTAGCTCTTTAATAGATTTAGCGCAGCATAATAAAAAAGATAACTTAAATAAATAAATATTTAATGAATAAAAACTCAGAAATCTCCAAATGGGTGGGAAATATTACTTTAAAGAGGTCATTAACGTTATAGAAATTAAAGAACTTGACATGGGAATGAAGGTAGGTGACCTGGAGGCACATAGCCTATTGTACAGCAGATTATGCTGTGCAGATTGCATCAGAATGGGAGTTGCAGGCATTGGCCAAACCTGACCTCTAAAAGAAGGATGTAAAAAGAATAGTCTTAACATGATACAAGATGAATGTAAATGGAATGATTATTTACAGATATTCAGAAATTACAACAACTGAATGAAGTAACATATCTGGAAGCATGATATTAAAATTAACAGTTGTTATGATCTCTATCTCTCAACTATCTCTAATGACTACCAATCGGTGAACTAATTCTTTGGGAGTTTGTGGAGTGTAATGGAACAGAAATTAATCACTTAGATGACTTTTAAATAACTTTAGTTATGTATAAGCGACGGTCGCAATTGCTTACTTGTAATCAAACGAGACTATAATTTACAACCTTATATTTTTATATCTCTGCCTTTTCAATTAATCGTTATATATAGTGTTAGAACAATAGTTTAAAATATTCGTTTCTAATACATAAGAAATTTCAATTTTGTTTCACAAATACATAATGTATATTTTAGTACAAGATAAAAATCCTCAGGGTATATAGGTACGTTGTATTAAAAGCAGTCTGTTGGCAAAATCTGGAAATATTGATCCCCTTTGTCATTGAAAACAAGTCAGTAGCCACAGATTCCGTCCAATTGAAATGTCTATGTGGTGCACTGCTAATGTATCGAAACCAATGCTTATTCGGGCACTGGTTTTGTGTATATTCGATATTGGTTGTGTGTTTTTGGTCAGTACCAATATGCAAATTATCAAATGCCTTCAAAAATTACACCATATATGTGAATTGATTTTTTTTTCAGTACTACGTGATATGTTTTTACTCATTGAAAGTATAAAATATCAATATTTGAGAATTTACAAGATACAACAATACATTATAAGGAATTTAATATAATTTTATAATTTAATATATAGGTATTTATTGTAATTTAATGATTTCTTACTCAACACGCCATGCCTCCAGAATTCGACAGAAAGTGGGGAACGGAGTGTCTTAACACTAGGTTCCCTCTGCCTACCCTGCTGTGTGCGGGATACAACGTGAAGCTGATTTAAATTTATTAAATAATTTATGTTTTATTCAGATATCAGATGATGACCGGATGTCGCTGACCACTGCCGTTTCTGATGAGGAGGACCCTGGTGAGAGCGCAATGAACTCTCCCTACAAGGGTAAGCAGACTGGCGCAGCAGCTGCTTCTTTTAACTGCACTGGCGCTGTCAGAAAAGCTGGGTAAGTACATAATATATTAAAATTACTAATACGTAACCCCTTGAACAGTTTTTTCGTAGAAAAAAAAAGTCGTGTACTTAAGAAAGTAGACATTTTTAGAGACTTTTAAGCTCTACAAAGCTATGGTCACGTGTCTTCCTTCTCCACTTCCCACCCGAATATTGCGCATTTGATGGAGAGAACTAGATGCAAGTTGTTTAATTATTTTATTTTTAATTAGGGGCGCCCGGGTTTACAGACACCATCTTTTAACTTAGAATAGTTAACATTTAATTTATATATAAGTAAATATCTCCTTTTAATTTTTACCTCGTACGGTAAAGTCCCATACAAGGCTAATATAGCCTTATATTAACCACGTCAAGGATACTTACTACTCCCCTAACAATCACTTCACATAATTAATAGCAAAACAAAATAATATTTGCTACAAAGAAATATTTGTCTCTACATACATCGTAGAACCGCACAGTATGTACGAACAAAAATAAAAGCCTACTAAAAGCACCTGTCTTTCGGAAAACTTATATTATTGTAAAAAGAAGGAGGTTGGAAAAGAAAAACAAAAAAAAGTGATATCGTAGAAAGTTGAGTTTCCTTGAGCCCACAGCGTCTTTTATATTTCTTAAGGCTACAATTCCTGTCCCATGAATCGCAAATGACCGGAGGGAAATCTTAGCCGTGACCCATTCAAAGACGATGTAAAAACGCGAGTGTAAGGCTGGATGAGACTTCGTTCGAAGGATCTTATAAAAAAGTACAAATCCTTTCGTCTGATATTAAAAGCGATCCTTCTAAGATAATGCTTTTTATAAAGGGTATTGGGAATGTTATAAAATGTATAATCTTAAGAGGATCTTAAGATACAAGGCTACCAATACTATCTACTATTACGTAAAATAGATATCTTATATATGTACGAGTATATTGGTAAAAGTCAGAATCAAAAATATTTTAATTATTATTTAAGAAAATTTACTTAACTATGCTATGCTAGTTCGACTCGCATTTTTTTTTGAAAAAATGTTGAAGACCGAGCTGTGCATGATTATGGATAGTGTGTAATAATAATAGTGTCCGCAGACGTAGCACAAGTACTACGAGTCTAACAGTGGTTCGGGGTTGAAATTTTACTCGGGAGGGAGTTTATATTCCTAACGTTGCAGTTTCGTTTCGTTTTCAATATTTTCTTGAATTGCTAAAGAATGTACTGGGGTATATTATCTGTAAAGTGGAGAATGGATACTTAAATATAAACACTAGAAATAACTTCATTAAAGACAATTCTTATAAATATAGTTGCTACGATTTTTAAAGTCTCCCTTTAATAGAAAGCACTAATATATCATATTAAAAAACAATATCTGCAAAACATCCGGGAAAACTTTCGTGTTCAGTAGATTCCAATACTAAACTCAGTATGTACCTACAAGCGTTATTACATGTATAAATGATCCAAATACATTTACTCAACTAAATCTCTTAGTTCATATTATTTATATAAAAGAAAATATACATTTATTTTAACAAGATTTTTGGTTGATTTGTTTAGATTTTTAAGTGTGAAGAAATGGTTGCTTCGTAAGAAACATCAAATTGAATTGGCTCGCAAGCGAGGATGGAAAGGTTACTGGGTCTGCCTAAAAGGCACAACTCTCCTATTCTACCCTTGCGACTCCCGCGAAGGTCGCTCTGTGGAAGCTGCCCCGAAACATCTTATCATAGTCGATGGAGCCATCATGCAGCCTATACCTGAGCATCCTAAACGTGACTACATATTCTGTTTGAGTACGGCCTTCGGTGATGCATATCTGTTTCAAGCTCCGTGCCAGGTACGTTCTATTTTTAATGAACTTAAGAATGAAGTATCAGCGATTAAGTATTGTCGACTAAAATATATAATACTTTCAAAGGTGGAGCTCGAAAACTGGGTGAATAGCATACATAGTGCATGTGCTGCGGCATTCGCACGTCATCGCGGCAAAACTGGAACACTCCACCTACTTCAAGAAGAAATTTACCGCCTCGAGAAAGCCATAGAATCTGTAAGTATAACAAACAACTGTAGTCCTCCAGTTAATTTATTAATAGAGTCTGGAATACCGAGACCTAGTTAAAGTAAAGCACTTTCTTTGAAATAGTTATGCATTAGGCGGTTTTGGTTCACTGAGCTAAAGGTGCTGAGTACAATGCAGATACTGAGGTATTATGCAAGGCATGACCCCACCGCCAGCAGCATCAGCCTGAACCAACACAAGTATTGTTTGACTAGTGCGGATCACTACTTTTGTAAACTAATATCTATCCTCCCCATTTTGCACTTTATATCGCCGCGGCAAGAGTCAATTTCGAATAAAAAACAAGTTTCGCAATGTTCGCTGTAAGGCTTGAAGTGTGTACAATGTAGCGAGGCAAAAAGCATTCACTGGTTATGAAGATAAATTTATTTCTTATTCCTAACTCACCGCTAACACTTATTAAAGCTGCCTCCGCCATAACAAAAGGTATATTATATAGTCTATTCAATTCTTTTTAGCTATATGCAAACTTTTATTTCATAGAAAAAAATATTCCACTTATTCTAAACTTTAATGCTCGACTATAATAGTGTTTAAGTTATTATATTTGACATTGTATTATACCTAGATTTTATGGTGGTTTCTACCAGAGCTTTAATTCTTTACTTCACTAATTGTTCTTCTTTTTGCAAGCAATTTACTTCTACAAGCATTTACACACTTTAAATTCTAAAGAAGTCATTCTTTAATAAAAATCCGTCTTAAGTCTCAAAATTTTTAATTTAAAATTTTAATGATGTTACTTTGTAATATCTATAGTTTTAGCCTGACTTCGTAAACATATTATGTGCAATATACATATACTCGTATATGCATTTATTTCAATGCCGTATGTCGCATAGTAAAAAATATATTTTTTATATTTCTTGCTGTGTTATTTACGTTTTCTCTGTATAATTTGAAAAACTAAAAGTAAGTTTGTAGACTCTAATAGTGTCAGTGGCGTGTGGTCTGCAACGTTCCTCGTGCAGATCGAGGCAATTTCTGACCCGCATCGCAAACCACAACACGCATCAAAGCCTTTGCTACATTCTGATTATTACATGTTCACCACATACGAATATGTGCCTTCATTTCGGCACTCCCGCTATAAAAGCCTCTGGTTAAATAAGGGCAGAAATACGGAACTGTAACCGCATATGTCACACAAAATAAATATCACTCAAAGCGAACCAAAGGGAATTTTTATTCGGAAGTCAATCGAAGCCTCTGTAAATCGGAATATTGCAATTCGTACTATTGATCCTTGTATTATAAACATAATAGACAAACTGGTGATAATTTTTTGAAATAATATTTGTAAATAGGCAAATTTAGAGCTTTATTACCATGTTATATTAACATAGCACTATCTTCTTCCATCTGGCATTAATCCCGGCTATTGCCAGGGTCTGCCTTCCTACTGAACCTACTCCATTTTGCACGGTCTTTTGCGTCCTCGGTGATTAGACATTGGCTCTCATGTCCTGCATCACGACATCCAACCAGCGCTTCCTTGGGTGTCCGGGAGGTCTCACTCCAGGAACTGATATAGATACAATGATATAGAGACATAGCACTATATATACTTAAATATTCCATAGCTACAGTAATATCTATCTGACCCAATACCTGCGATGACATTTACATTGCATAATTACTATCCGATACGATCAATTCTCTACATATCCTCCATTTTGATGACAGTCATATCAATTTATCAGAGTGTTAAAATTCCATTTCGATAATAACAATTGTTAATAATTAATTTTGAAATTTCAATTGAATGTCAAATTTCAATTGAATACTGAAGGTATCCTTCAGGTACGGTTATACGAAGTAAGGTAGTGTGTACGTATGTATGTGTGTGTTTATCGCGGTAAAGTAATCGCAGGCAGGTGGCGCGCGCTTATTAATATTCATGACACCTCGTGCCCTGGTACAGTTTGAGCGCCGCGTAGTCAAATGGTGTCGTACAGCATTATCTTCAACTATGATTTATTTATATTATTATAATCTATTGTCGGATAGTATGTATGTTAGGTACAATTATAAATATACTATATTATACGCTATACGTTTTGTATTAAATATAAATGAATATATTTTATGTTAGTGTTGTCTTATTAGAATATCTAAAATATGTTCATAGGATCACAAGCTGAAGCACATGGCAGATTTGCAACAATCCGTGGTGTCAGACCTGGAGACAAGAGCGCAGTTAGCTGGACAAATGTTACAGTGGGAAGAAAATCTGGAAAGACTGCATTGCGAACAGTTCCGACTTCGCTGTTACATGGCTAGCCTGCAGAGCAGTGAACTTCCGAATCCGAAGGTATCAATAGCTTGTATGCTTTATTTTCTTTACCCGTTTTTTAAATTTTTGTTTAAGATATAAATTTATGTTTATTAACTTAAAATATAATCTCTGATACTTGATGTTTTTCAATGATCCGTGTAAAATTTCATTTATTTAATGACATTCTTTTTCAACATAAGAGTCAAAAATAAAATACTTACAGATGATTCTCAGTTTCTGTTCATAAAATATTCATATACAGTTATTTCTAAATCAATATTTTAGCATAAGGATAATAAGTATAATTATAAATCCTAATAATATTAATATTTCCATTACGCCCATCGCTACGAATCTCAAAACGTTATGATTCTATCGAGTTGACAGAAAAGTGATATTTGTTGGGTTCGTTGCCCAAATTGACAGATCCGTTGACCGGCAGGAGGAGCGTATCTGTTACGAGGACCCATGTCACGCCTCTATAAATTGCCCTCTAACAATTGAAATGAAAATGTCTACAGTGTGTTGGTCTTATTGTGAATCGAAAGTAATTTCCAATTATAGGGGTTTCTACACTAACATATTGAATTGCGATAGACCTAATGTTACTAATATTTTATAAAATGAAACTAAATTTAACTATAATTAGGCACTCAGTTAGTTATACGTTCCAGTCGCTGTTGACACACGTGTCGCGGGGGACTAAGAGCACTCTGAATAAGCTGGGTGTGTTCACGGTGTCATCGTTCCACGCTTTCATTTGCGCCCGCTCTCCTTCGCTTCTAAACAATTTATTGGCGGGCAGGGGTGCCACTAAGCGCAGAGCCCCTAATCTTTCCAGATCCAATTCTGGCTCCAGTCGACGTTCTATGCAGGTAAGTGATATATGTATATTTACAACACACGATGGATTAAATAGTATTGCAAATGTCTGGTCAAAAAATAAATAATTAAATCGTAAACGTCAGTAAACATTTTAACCTAATCAATACAAATACTTTTAAAAATAGATTTTCAAATCCCATCCCGGTTGAGTTTCAAAACACTCATACTTTATCAAGCATTGAAGAACGCGCATAAAAAGGAAGTGCCCATTATCGTGAAAAATTGAATTACAAAGGCAAACATGGCGCCTCGGACGTCGTACCCAATTAGTTGAAGCCATCATTACTGTTATCTACAAATTTTATTCATCCCACCGTAACGGATGTTTATGCTTTTTATTCGATTTTACTTCCATTTTAGTTAATAAAGTAAATAAATTGTAAGAAAACTTTATTTTAAACAAGAAAACTTTACCGTTTATTTTTTTATTTCAGAAAGTAAATTAATAAGTCGTTCCAAGACTATTGTGCTACATAATGTAGGATACTCTTAATTTTGTTCGTCACGCAAAGCTACCATTACTCTGGTACCCGCAGCCGCCTGCCCCATTTGCCCTTGTTACCAGAATAAATTGTGAATACGATTCTATTAAGTAAGCTATAAATTCCCTAGAAAAAACAAAGTAGCGTAACTTTGGCACCTAAATTAGATTGTATTTTTTCACGGTCTATTAAGAACAAAGTTAAAATTTACGCAAAGTATTCTTTGAAAAATTAGAAAATAAGTTAGCGAAAAATTGGACTTCATTTTTAGCAAGAAAATAATTTTATAGTTCTTAAATGTTTTAAACACGAACGAACGTAGCGTAAACAGTAAAATATTACTTGTTTGTGTAAGACACATGTGATATGTAAGATGTAAGATATTTCTCGAATTTCATAATATATTAAATGTACCTTTTAGACAATAATATTAACATTTTAGAATGTACACTACGTATTTCGCTACGAAGTCCTTTTGTCTATTAAACCAAAAGTTTTTGCTTTTTGTTTTTTCGTTTTAAAATATGGACTGGATGTGGGTTTTCTTTTGTCCCATTGTAAAACAGATGTCGCGTGAAGAAGGCGAAGCCGCGGTAAGGGTTTCATTACCCGAAGGTACCACAGCTACGGTGGGCGTGCGTGAAGGGATGTCAGTTGAAGAATTCCTCGCGGCTGCCTGCGCTCGCCGCTCACTTAACCCTCTAGAACACTTCGTACGAGTCAAGAAACGACGTGACATGGAAGACCATAATTACTTTGTACCACACAGAAGTGATCTCATCGAGACATACGTAAGTTTCATTACGGCCCACAGTTTTACTCTAGTACATATTTCATATAAATATGAGTATTTTTAAAGCTTTCAAGATTTTCCTTCCGAAAGTTATAGAATGTACGTAACATTTTATAACTTTTTTATATTAACATATCTGCAGATAGTTTATTTTGACAGCGATGTCTTAAAGGATTTTAAAATCAAAATTATATTTTTTTTATCGGGAAAACAAAATCATGACAATTTTTACCGATTATAAAGACTTTTTAACAATTTCCCATCAAAATTCCAAATATCTTTTTAGTTGCACACTCATGAAGTAGTGGAAGTATGTGCTAAAATCTTGTACCAAGTGGAACTGCAGCGCAATACACTTGAGCAAATGTGGGGCTTCAGCGTCGAAGCTGAACTGATCGAAAACGCCGAGCGCCAAGACGAACTATGCTGCTACGTTAGCCGCGTAGAGGACAAGAGCGTGGCCATGCAAAACGGTAAGGTTCCCTTAAAATTATAAAATTATTATGCATGATAGACAAAATAGTTTTACGTACCCATTTCTTTCACTTAACAGTGTTACTTAGCTATTAGTATACTTTATATTTCATTCCTTCAGTAACTTAATGTAATTATATAAAAAAAAATAATGCAATCAATATTTGCCAGGTATTATCAAAGGCGATGAAATAATGGTGATTAATGGTGCGATCGTATCTGACCTAGATATGATGTATTTGGAGAGCGTTTTACAAGAGGAACTCTCACTGGTTATGATGATGAGGTAAGTTTTTTAATCGTCAATTAGCATTTTATCGCGGTGTTGAGTTCCGCCACGCAACATGCAATGCCTCCAGAATTCTGCGGAAAGTGGAGAGTGAAATGTTTTGGCTCCCTCTGCCCTGCTATGCGAGATATGTACATCGTGAAGCTGAAAAAAAAATTAGCATTTTATGCAATTTGGTGGATCCGCAGGCAAGTTAACCGCTGTTCAGTAATCAACGGTCTTCGTGCGCATTCGTTAGCATCGATTCGCATAATTTGCTGCACCGGGAGAGGGTTCGTTATGAATAAAAAGGCTTCGAGTGGCTTTGTGAGAGCTCGAAACAGAGCAGGTAAACAGGTGAAAAGTATTATGAGGATCTCGACACCCGTGGAAACACTGGATGCTGTCACCAAATATTTATTGTGTTGTTTATTTTATTATGATACCTTTTGTTTATGGTGGGAAATTTATATACGTAATATATATAAAATATTATGTTTTCTTTTATATATATAAGGGTTTTCAATGATTTTCATTTCAAAATTTCATTGCTAGTTTCTAATTCTAAGATGATGCTGCTTCATAAGAGTATCCTCTGAGTATGCTTATAACGCAATATATACTTTTAATACAATAGCTAAGTTCAATTAAAAACTACTACATTATTTTTTGTACCGTTTATTAATTTAAAATTCTGTATGGAAATGTTACACAAAGCAAAATTTAAACCTGTTAAAATAACTCTCTAAAAGTTCTCGCCAACTTACCTTTATATCCTTTTACCTTTATATCCTGCCACGGAAAATTTTGATAGTTGCTATGAAAAATATGCTGTAAATTATTGCAAATATTTAAGGGAATATTGGTAATTATTTGTAATTTTTGGACCACAATTTTCTTTACAACGTAAACTTCACAAAATCCTTCTGAGATAATAAAAAGGAAGTCTGCGTGGAGTCCTAGGCCTCGAGAGTAGAAGCCTCATATCGTCATTTCCCGCCCTCACACACCTGACCTTTCGACCGCGACAAGTTTACTGAAGCGCTCGCAACGACCTACATACTCTCTCGCTATGATAACCAAGAGTCTCATAAATTGGATACTTGTCCCTTAATTTTTTCATATTTTCAAGTTAATCTAATTTCTCTTGATGTTTCAATAAATATGCTTTTAATTTATTATTTAAAATTATAATAAGAGTAAGTAATAAAAAGGATAATATTAAGGTTTTTTATTGTGTTGTACCTGTCTATCTGGTGGTTTTCTTACTATAGTATGTATAATATAAAAAAAATATAATATTTTGATAAATAAATTATATTTTATTATTAAGATATCCTTTATCAATACTGTTTTATTAATAATTAAATTTAATTATTAAGATATTTGACGCTGTTAGCGTTAGCGTTATAGTAGGTACGTAGCATTGCGTAACGTCGCGTAGCGTTTCGTAGCGGTTACTATTTTTTGTTGTCACAAGACAATTATTAAGGAATAAATAATAATAAGCCAATAATAATTGTATGTTGAGAGTTTTGTTTATATGTTGGTATAAAAATATATAAATATTAATTATAATTTCTATGTAAAGAAATATTTACATAGAAATTAATTAAAATTAATGTTCTAATGAATTTTAAAAAAACTTCTTCTGTGACATAAAACAAAACATTGAATGGAGCCAATAAAGAACTTAAACAAATTTCCATCAATACCACGATTTTCTTTAAGAATTGGAATATAAAACCCGCTATTACCGCTATATTATGAAAATATTAGTAATTAGTACTTCCACGAGTGTAGTGTATATTGGCAACCCTACCTGTCAACGGCGCCCACATCCCGCGCACCGGCCATTGTGCGCAGCGCGGCCTCTAACGACGCGCGTGGACCTGCCTAGAATAAAATAAACACTTGATACATATTAAACATAATCTCGGCTCTAAATTATATTAAAACAGTATTAATATAGAATTTACGATCAGTTTTATAATTTTCCAATTTAGGTAAGTTTTGTAATCAAAGATTGATACTCGTATATCTCAACCTCACGATATCGTCCATCAAATCCCTAAATTGAAAATATTCTTTTTAATATAAAGAAGATCACTGTATTCATAATAAAACATGACAATTTCAGTCCTTAAAATTATTTTTTCGGTATCGTTACTCTTATACCGTCCAATTCAATCATAAAAATCCTTACATTTCATGACAAAGAAAAAGATTTTTGTACAAATATTCACTAAGTCGGTTTATGAAAAATGTATAAGAATTAGAAAAATGAAGAAATTATTTATAAATAATTCTCCAACGACATATTTTTAATAAATTTGAAATGATTCATTAATTCTTGTAGTAGAACGTTTATTTAAATTTTAAAGCCTAGACCCCGATACCTTTAGCTATGTAAGCTGTAATAAATATTTTTTCCAATCATTGGAAATGACTCGCGTTAAAGCGTGCATCTGTTGTGTTATTTTAAGCCCCGGTCGATTAATTAAATTGGCACGGGGCTACGAATCGACGCCATTGCATTTTCATATTTTCAATCTACATTTTCATAATATTGTTGAGATGATTTGACGAAAAAAAATGTTTATTTATTATTGAATTATAATTCTAAAACGTTCTACGAATAGCAAACGTCTTTATAATAATGGATGTGATTTATATATAAGTCGACGTAAACGGATCTGTAGCAAATAGATAGCCCCATATATCCGGCACAACTAGAACATTGTTGCCCTAGATTTGAATAAATTTATTGTGTACTTAATTTCTTTATGACTAGAGTGAAGAAATTAGTATTATATTTTTTAAAAAAATTATCGCTATAGGAAGAAAATTATTATTATCAATATCAAATTAGCCTGCACAAAACTTAATATGCTGTCTTTACCATAACTAATTTATTTAGTTGAATTTAAAAATGCCATATGTATGTATATCAGCTAAAGTTATTTATCTCGTTAATCATACTCCAGGTTAGATATAACATTGTTCGTATAATAAATAGTAACAAATGCGACACAGGTCGTCGCGGACGGAGCCGCCTGAGCTGAGCGGCGTGATGCGCGCGGCCACGGACGACATAATCGATTCTCTGGTGTGCCCGCCGCCGCCCAGCGAGCCGCCCGTCATCTCCGACGACATGATATCCGGCCTCATCGTGCCCGCTCCTGCCTGGAGTGAGTGCTTATTATCAATAAACATTACTTATAACAAAACTTTAAACAATTTTCAATATTTTGTTTGTGTCTTTTATTAATTACATTGTATATTGCATTAATTATTTTATCCAATATACTAGATATACTCTTCATACAGTGTACTCGTACTTTAACTTTAGATAGGTATATGAATATTTATTTTTATTTTCATTTTCACCGCATCCAATTTATGAACCCATATTGATTACAAAAGAGTTTTCTATGAAATATCTGTACGGAGCAACTAAATTCCTCCTGTATAAAAGCTTGCATGAATTTTTCACATTCAAGTTCTGAGTATTCACATTGGAAATCTAGCATAACTTGCGTGAAATGAACAAGTACTTTCAAAACTTCACCAACTCTATATACATATATTGAATTTTCACGTTGAATTTTTATAACGAATGTTTATTTATTTTTTGTCAGCTTCGACACGACTAGCATTCTATAAGTAGAAAAATTATTATTATATTTTAAAAATAATAATTTAGTTAGTAGAGTAGGAAAATTATAATTTAAGAATAATTATTTTCCCATAATTTATCTAATATCTCTTGCGCCCTCTTCACATTTCCTTAGACAGCCCTAATGTAAATGATAAAAATTAAACAACCTGTCGCGTTTAGAATCACACGCTTGTGCCCCTTCGCCACAACTGGTCTGATTTTTTATTTTAAATAAATTAATTTAATTAATGCCTTACCATATCAACAAGTTTATATACATGTTATAATAATAAGAACAACACGTTCACATCTTTTCCAGGCTTGTTTACCATTATATTTCTGATATGCAACTTTCAAGCATGGAATCACTTAATCCCCGAGCTAACGAGGCATCATGCTGTTAGAATTCAATTAAATTATAACGAACACGTGCATATGTACATAGAGTGACGTGAAATTTACGTACAAACTGACAGCAAACACGACGGCATGTTGTCACACGCTTAAACACTTAGGTTCCGCATTAATTTTCACCTCTACGTCAATTACATCGGACATATTTTTGTTATCTTTTAAATTAAAAGAAAATTTACCATTTTTAAATAATTAATAAATTTAATAATACGTATTAGTCCAGTCGTGGCGCAGGAGCACAAACTGTGCCTGTAAACGCGACAGGTAGTGGGTTCATTCCACAAGCAATGCCTGCAGAATTAGGCGGGGACCGTGGAACGGAGAGTCTTAACACCTGGTTCCCCGATTCCCTCTGCCTACTCTGTTATATTGGGGTTACAGTGTGAAGTTAAAAAAATATACAATTAATAAATTTCAATACTGTATTCATAAATAAATTTCAATACTTTGAATGTCTATATTTGACTTAATTATTTGAATCATTTTTTACCTTTCAACTTTAACAATGAAAAATAAACTGAAATATGTATATATTATTTATGTAGATATATCTGCCTTACTATAGCTACTTAATAAGCAATTTAATTTTTTGTCTACGTAATACTTGGCATCGGTTGTGTTATAGCAAAATTTCATTAGCTTCCAATATTATGGCTGTCAGCCAGTATTGTTATGAGTATATCGAAGTATTACAATTAACATCATTTCAATTTGCGGTTATCGATTTCCAATGCTACCTACTACCCAATTACAGAAGTTATGGTAATTGTAGGGTTTGCTACGATGAGACTAATAAAATATATAGCTTTTTCAATTCAACCGATCAAAGGCTGTTGAGTATATTTTCAAGTAGGCACCTGTACTTGCATCCTTTTCAACGAAACAATACTAACATCTTAAAATATTGCAAAAAATATACTATATAATCTACAAAATTAATACGAGTATATTCCATTGTTGTTAAAAGAAATCGAAATAAAAATTGGTTGACATTTTTAATACGCTCCCCTTATTCACAATACTTTTGTACTTCGAGGTCGTGACGCAACTATGCAATTTTTTTTTCAAACAGTGCATTCAAGATACGATACTAAAAATATCCACGAATTATAAAAATATCACAAGAGTCGGTCTAGTGGTACTTGCATCGTTTTGTTGCAAAAGTTAATTACAAATGGGAACCTTTGTATCGCCATATCGGTATCATTGTGCCCGTGTGGTCATTATTTAGAACAGGCGGCCCGAAATTGCTGGGCTCTTGAACCGCTGGGATTTATTTCAGCGAGTGCTTGCAGCACAAGTGGGTTTTATAATGGCGTATTGGCCTGACATGCGAGGCGGTTGTTTTACGATACTTGATACTGTCGTAGTCGTTGTAGATAGAGGATTCCTGGTAGCGAACGGAAATTTAGCTTTTGTTTTAATTTCGTACTTAGATTGTTCCTACAATAAATGTTTGAATGTCAACTGTGACAGAACGATTTTAGATTTTATTTATTGTATTTGTTTAGTACTAATCATAAAAAGTTATCTTACAAATCGAGATATAATAAAGAAATGGTTATATTTAAAAAATGACCTAAAATGAATTATAACTAAAACAATGTAAATAGTGTTTATATGTACAAAATAGGTTGCGGAAAATTCAAAACTTAAAGTAAAAGCACTCATCGCGGCCTCCAAATAAAGGCCGCGACCCTTCCCCTGGGCTATTTGCTTGCCCCTGATGTTGACTTACCTCGACCAAAAAACTCATTGTGTGACTTCTTATCACAGAGCAGACTCGGCATGAAACTTGTCATTTACTCGCTGTCGTTGAAATCTGCTGCGTTATCAAAGTACCAGAGTAAATCATTATATTTCATATTTCATCCGCTATCTTTGATACTTGAAGATCCAAACGAGTGTGGTAATAAAACGCGGCTTAACGTTCAGCTTAGTATTTTTTTGGTGGTAATATTTAGCATTATTTTGTTATATTAACAAAGCAATATTTATATTGTAAATATTATTTTAATTAAATTGCATGTTATTTGATTATTGCACATTGATGAGATGCATTTTTAAGCAATAGGTACATTATTACGTACATTCATTTAAAAAATATAATAATTTCTTTATTATAACGCTAGATTATATTTATTATAATATTACAATATTTTTTAAGAAATGTATAAAAAGATTGCATTATTAATTCTTGTGATTAAGTTATGTATAGGGATAACATAAATTTCCTTACCCTAGGTAAAGAGCTGTACAGCCCTGAACCGGATGCACACGGAGATGCGACGAGCACAGGCCCGCCGAAGGTTAGCTCTCGAACTAACTCCTTCGAGATCGAGAACCTCCTCAAGGTGCTTATTAAGGAAGACTTCACTTAAATGCTTCTTTGCTTACTCGTGCACCCTTCACCCGCTTGACTCGGTGTTTCAACAATCTCGTACCGTCTCCCCTTCACGACTTGAGAGCGCACGCTTCAATACGAAATCCTATTCTAAATTATTAGTTAATTAAACTTCCATTCATGGACCAGATAAGCTTGTATAGAAAGTTTTAATAGTCCAAATGCTTGGTGATTATTAAATTCTATTTTGATTAATTTAAAATATACAATAGAAGAGAAAATATATTTTATTTTACTTCTAAAAACTGGAAAATATAATTTACAGTACTAAAATTCTAACATATGATATTAGAGTTTTACAAATTTAACCGTATTGAAGCTGTCTCTATGCATGCGACGCCTCCATGATGATCACGACATTCGCTTAGCAATAACAGCCGTTGTCCGTGGGCATAAATAGACGTATGGGCGTGTGCGTGTGCGGCAGAGCGCGGAGCAGGTGACGGGGTGGTGCCGCTCGCCGGCGGACACGCGCCGCGGGAGCCCCACCGGCAGCCTCACCAGCGCCGTCGTCACGCCCTCCAGGCACCTCTCAGACGCGGACAAGCTACGGAAGGTGCTCATGGAGCTCGTTGACACTGAACGCGCCTACGTCAAGGTCTGTATGTCACGCTACGTTATTTTACAAACAAATATATTTTTCAAATACGTTTTACGTACGTTATATGTAATATTAAATCTAGTATACCTCATATTAGATAGAGATTAGATTGAATTTACCTATCTCATAATTGCTGCAGGGCTATAAACTGAAATCCCTGAATGGGATTTAAAAAAAAAAGATTTTAATAATTTCCCATCTCAAATGATAAATTATCTATTATTATTTATAACAAAAAGTCTTTCATTTTAAAGCTCAAGGCTCAATTTATTTAATATAAATTTAATTATTTTATATTTTATTAATTTAAATGTATTTTTAACAACAATTTAATTTTAAAAATGTATAATTTATTTCTCTTGTGTAATAAAAGTATATATTGTATAGCTTAAAGTTTGACATATATATAAATTAAAAGCAAAACTAAATAATTATCATTAAAAAAATCTGTGTTTTATATCTACTAGTCTTTTAAAGGATCTCCAGCTCATTTACGACTCTTGCAAAGTGTTCCCGACACTCGATATTGAGGACACTTTCTACTATAGATAAGATAATAAGGTGGCGGATCGTTTGTATACGAGCGTATCTAGAGATCTGAGGTGGTGGAAAGATGTCGTAATACCCATCCGACAGAACCTTCACGGCTGATTACTTGATAGGGTCTATGTCGTGCAAAATATATGAGTATAATTTGGACGGGTGATTGCCCCGCATTCCAATATCTCTGACAAATTGATAATTCAATTTTCAATTCCAATTGAAATTTCGTTTTTTTCGTAAATGAAAAACAAAGAGAAATCTCCAGTACTCATTAATATTTTCATTTGTGATATTAGTTTTTAATCTAGGTTAATATATATTGTTATAAAATCAGTAAGCTAAGTCTGCTTATTAAGCTTTTTAAGACAAATATATACTTCGACATGAAAGAATACAATAGGAAAAATGGTCATGTGGCTCATAAATATGAAACAGCCATTTTTATGGGATAAATTGGAATTGATAGTAATATCATTAAATTTCTTGGTCGCCGCATGCGGAGTGACTTAACGAAGTTGCGGACGGCATCGTGAATTAGGTTTAGAAGCAATTTACTCTAACTTGTAATAGTGTTTACAAAATCTCATTTTATATGGCTATCACAAATTGATTTAAATATTTTCACAGGAAAAATATCCGCCGTAAGTCCAGAGGTATTTATAGCAACATTAAGGACCCAGATAATTAATAAAATTATAGCAGGCAAAAAAATTACAAATCTGAAAAGTTGCGGAGGAAATTTATAACTTTACGGGTACACCTGCGTAACTGTCTAACTGTCAGTCTAACGAAAATATTTGATTTATCATTAGGACCTGTTTGTGTGTTTAACTCAATTTAAATTCTAGTGACGCTTTTAATGATAATTACAGCATCTAAATAATTTATTGGAGAACTATCTGGAACCCTTGAAGAAAGAAACTTTTTTATCAAATGCCGAGATCAACGCTCTGTTTGGAAACATTCAGGAGATTGTAACATTCCAAAGACAATTCTTGCAAAACTTAGAAGAAGCGCTCGAGGCTGAACCCAACTTCAACCATTTCGAATTCTCAAACCAATTCAAGGTGAATATGATGATATGGAGTTTATTGTATGTTAAAATAATAAAATATTTTATCGGCTCATCGTTTATTTTACTAATTTTATATTCATTTTTAGAACGTTCTGTTTGCCGTTGGAAACGCTTTTCTTTATTACGTCAATCATTTCAAATTATATAGTTCCTTCTGCGCAAGCCATAGTAAGGCACAGAAAGTCTTACATCCAAGTAAGTTCCTGTGATCATAAGATTTCATATAAAGAAGAATTTATTTAATTCTTACAACATATTTTTTATTATAAACAGATGAAGGCAATCAGGCGCTTCAAGAATTTCTTGCAGCGCGTAATCCTAAACAACAACATTCGTCTACCTTAGAGTCATATTTAATCAAACCCATTCAAAGAATTCTCAAGTATCCGTTACTTCTCCAACAGTTAAGAAATTTAACTGATGTGAATTCTGAAGAAAATCTTCATTTAATAGGTAAGTGTTTTTGAGCATCATAAAATATACTTGTCGTTAATAATAGAAATATAATGTTCAGTTAGCAAAGTTACGTAAGTGCTGAATGTTTTCCAACTTGTTTTTTCAGCTGCACACTGTATTCCGATTGTAGCACTTTTGTGGAATTCTGGAGACATTGCGTGTTGATTTGCGGAACTCAACGCCGCGCGTCATCTTGAAACCAGAGCGAAGAAATGAAAATATGAAATATTTCGTTTCCTCGAGTAGGAATCGAACCCAAAACCTGTCACGTTTGCGATCACATGATTGTGTACCTATTGTTTTGCTTATAGCTCTATTAATTATTTATTGTGTTTAATACTCAAAGAGAAGTATCTATTATTCCATGATATAATATTTATGACACTAACAATTTGAACTTGCAGAAGCTTTAAAAGGAATGGAAAAAGTTGCCGAACACATTAATGAAATGCAAAGAATACATGAAGAATATGGTGCTATATTTGATCATTTATTTAGGCAACACCAGAAGTCTTGCAAACAACCTATTGATCTTAGCCCGGGTATATCATTAACATATACAAACACACTCAATATATCTTGTAATTTACATATGTTTATAACAAATTCTTTACCCTTCCAGGTGACTTGTTGTATTACGGAGGTGTAGAATGGTTGAATATATCGGACTTTTTAGGCAAAATTAAAAAAGGACTCGAGTTACATGCTATGTGCTTTGTTTTCAAGTCGGCCGTTGTCTTTCTCTGTAAAGAAAGATTGAGACAAAAGAAAAAGTTAATGGTGAGCGTTTTATAATAGAAACATGTTTTTATGTTGTAAATAATTTCATAAACATCATTAGTAAATAACATCATCATAATATGCAATTTTAGGGAGTGTCATCGAAAAATAACTCCAACGAAGTAGAAATCATAAGATATCAAGTTTTGATCCCCGTAACCGAAGTACAAGTGCGAGCTTCCTCAGCTAAAGATATGGATAGTCACTTCCTCTGGGAACTAATCCACTTGCGCAGCCAACTTCAACGTCGATCGGAAAAAGTTTATGTGCTCTCTAACAGGTATTATGAAATTTATATGAATTGAAGGGAAAAGTTATTTACCAATGTGATGAAATATATCATCATTTCATTATTACATATCTTTATTTGAATTTCGAAAAAATGTAGGTGCATAATTGAAAAAACATATCTTAAATTAACATACTCGTAATTGTCAGAAGGTGTGTGATAATACAAGTGTTGTAAAACAATAATTAAAATAATGAACAGCACGGCGGACTTCCGGAATGCGTTCTTGAAGACAATCAGGCAGATCATCCGGGAGTCGGTCCGCAACATGTCGCTGCCGAGCTCACGGCCGGCGCCCACGCCGCCGCGCGCGCCCCACGCCCTGCACGCCGGGCACGCCACGCACACCCTCGATCGACCAAAGCACCAGGTATTTCAACTGGGACTCTCATATTATGCTGAATTGAATAGACTTATTCTAGCTAGTTTTGTGTAAACAGGCTTGCCTCGTTACACCACCTTGGCAATTGGTTTTCCTTACGGCTAATATTTTTTTTATTTTGTTATGAAAGGATAATACAATATTATTATGATTCAGACAATTACTAATTAGTTATATTTAAATTATTCATTTGTAATATTTTTCCTTTTTTATTGAAATTAAATAAAACAACTCCATAGTTGTATCAAATAGTTATAGTAGTTAGTTATATATAGAATATATTTACACTTTAATTACGAGTATTGCTGCAGTAAGGGAACTTTTTCTCATTATCGGATAAAAAGTTTGACGTAGAGCTTTTTTGTGATCCACGTAACTTTCCAAACTTGGATGGCAATGTAAAATAAAATAATGTGGTCTTGGGTGACTTGCAGTTAGCCAGGTTAATCTGGAATATATAAATTTATTTTATAAAACTTTTAAAACTGTATATATGTTCACGTAATTATTGCAAATATACAGCTTTATTTACATTAAAGGTACAGGTCATGCAAGGATCTCAGACTCTTGGAAAGACAAAGAAGCCTAAAACCACTGGACAACGATTATCTGCTGGAAACATTGAGGTATCATACACTTTAACTATTACTTATACACAATCATTAATTAATTATCTAATAAAATTAGCTTTAAATATTTTTCATTCTTGTACATTAATAATAATTATTAACAGGTTGGAGACTTATCACGTGAGAACTCACAAGATGCAGATGAACCACCGCAAATGTCGGAGCTGTCATCCGACGAGACCACATTTAGACAGAGGAGTAAAACACTCGGCGACGCAGCAGGTAGTGATGCTTTGTATTAATATAAGTAATTACAGGGTTTGGAATAAGATTCTGTGTTTGATTTGAAGTTGCAGTCTTGCCACTAGTTTAATACTCTCAGTTAAACTGTTTGGTTTTCTAACAGACTTTGTGCCTTTATAGTCACTAATAAAAATTAGACATGAAGATGCCATTAAGACAATCGTCATTAGTGACAATTCACTATTATTACTTGTCAACTTTAATCAAATTAATCGCGTTCTACAATTATATTATAACACTTATATTACAACTCTAGAATAAAAAGCTCCTTACATTTTGTAAGCACAGATTTCTTGAATAAAAAGCATGTACATATGTATATTTTTCGAAAATTCTTTCATCCACCTAAAAATAATTCAAGACTTATAATTGAATTAATACATAGTCGCCGTATCCAGGTTGGTATATTATTTGAAATGGAATAATAATATTTATAATATTTCGTATTTGTAAAATAGTAAACATGGTGAAGAGACCCCTTCCGGCGGCTCCTCCGCCGACCACAGACACGGACAAGTCTGAAGGAGGGTCTAAGTCGGAGGGCGAGGACGAGCCGCCGCCGCCGCCCGCCAAACGAGGGTTAGGCCGCACTCCCAACCACCTCACCCTCAGGTACTAACATATGTATGGGCTAACCACAGACATCACCTACACTATTGGGACTGACGTACTTGCTCCAAATTGCTTACAACGTAGGTTCGCTTCTATCTCATACATATGTCGCTAGTATCGCTCATCTCAAAGAATGCTTTTTGTTGTACCACTCATCCAGTTTAAGCAACACAATAGTTGATTTAGTATTAATTTTAAGTAGAACTTGCACCAATTACTTCTATATAGTTATTACAATTAATCCCTCTTAACATGTACTGATTTTCATTTGTTTAATTTGTAATGAGTATATACTTAAATATATTTTGTATATATTACAGTACAACATCGACATTAAGTGCTGGGAGTACCGGCAGTCAAGCACGGCTTATCCAATCTTCTCATCAACCTACTCAATACCAACCTACGATGGTGAAAGAATTAGGTAAGCAAGGATCTCAGTCACTTAAATCTTCTCCAGAAAGGAAGAGCTCATCATCGTCGGAAAAAAAGATAAAAATAATCCGTTCAGGCAGTGGCAGCAACATAAATAGGGATCGGTCACCGATAAGATCTGTAGAACACATTTCACCAGATAGAGACCGCGTAACTAAAGTCATTATTTGTAAGTCACCTAATAAATCTAGCTTGAAGCACGGCAATAAAACGCTTCATCGATCACCTAGAGGGAGTTTCGATCAATCTAAGTCCCCTCGTGGGTCAATTGACAAATCTCGTTCGCCTCAACAAAGTTTCGATGGGTCTAGGTCACCGCGTGGAAGTATTATGAAATCCAGAGAAAGTAGCCTAGATAGATCTAGATCACCAAAACCTGCCCCTAAAAAGGGTATAATGCGAACTCCACAAGCGAGCTTTGATCGTTCTCCATGTAAATCACCAAATACGAGTCGTAGATCATCTAAATCAAGTGGTGAAAAATTAGCTAAACTTGGTACTAATTCCTTGGATAGAATGACCCATTATTCTCAATTAGCCAAGGTTGAAGATAAAGCTATGAAAATGGGTATCGTCGTTTCAAAGTCCACTGAATCTATCGCTAAAGCTATCGAACACCCCACTTGTGTTGAATGTTACCTTTCAGGAAAAAAGCAAAGTAAAACCTCTTAGCATAAGGGGAAGGGCAAGCAGCCCAAATCTCGTCGAAAGTCTCTGACGTCTCAATCTATCCTCGTATCATCTGATCGTAGCAGTGTTGAGACTCTAAACGACTCTGGACACGAGCGCGGACATTGCCCTTCCTCCCGACATTATCAAAGAAATGATTTTGATCAAATTCACGTTTAGACCTTATATTTTTTGTAAACTCTCTATTTACATTATAAAATATTTGTGTATTATTAATTTAGATACTTTTTGATTATAGTATACATTTTTGTAATGATTACTTTATTATTCTTTATTTTGTCATAAAAGGATTTTTTTTCAAACAAATGTCAATTTAATTTGTAGAACCATGTTAAGAAAAATATATATTTTATGAAACCCCAAATTGGTCTAACAATTACATGACAAACTGTAATGCACTAATATTTTCATAATGTAAAAAGATATTTTACACCTGCTTAAATCAAAAAAAGTGATTGACGACTGAAATGAATATTGGAAATAATAAAAATGACTACTGCTCGATCGTAAGGATAGCTATAAGTATGGAATATTCATATATGGAATTGACTAGACGCCGAAGTAAGGAAGTTGTTTTAAGAAATTAGATAGTTAATTTTAAAATTAATAGAATTATTTTAAGTATAGTTTATCTCACTACGTACTAAGTAGATGACACCAATTAATTTAAATTAATCGTAGAAAGTGATCGGCTGGGAGACATATGAGACGATCGGCAGGTTCCATTTACGTATACGACATACGTAACTATAGCTATATACAAATACATAACTCAACCAGTGAACCCCGTTTAGGGACTATATTATACTCGTAGTACTATATTACATGTATGTAGACATATATTGGATCCATAATATATTAAACTAAAACTCTTAACTATAGACTCCAAGTGCTAAGTGTTACATATAAATGGCTGTGGTTTTGAACTGATGATAATCCTTAATCAATTTTTCATAGTTTCTATCTTAATAAATTATTTCACTTATTATATTCTTATAAAAAACCATATATTACTATTGTTGTTATTATTATTACGTAAATTGCCACGGATTTGTACCATTTAAGTCTTCCATTTCGATATACCTGTACTATACTCGTACGATATGATTTATTTCTTTATAATTTAATTCTGTGCCTGCTCAATTAATATTTAAGTTGACTATCCGCTAATCTATTACTATCGTTATCATTGTGTCGAAACTTCGTACGTTTCACCTCCGACATCATAGAGCGTTAACAATGAGTAAGTGAATTATGCAAAGCTATTTTACGCAATTAATAAAAATATCTTACTACATATATTAAAATTATAATCGATAATTGTATAATCTATATGCATGCTATTACAAAAGTAATTTTCAATTAACGTAATAAAATCTTATAATAGGATAGCCATAAACAAATAACCTACAATTATAAAATTTACTATTGACATAATAACTTAATAATAAAAGTAGAAGAAAAAGTATAAAAAATAGCAAATTTCTTAGCAAATAGCAAATTTAGATTAGCACCCTCTTCGTTTGATGGCCTATAGATGTTGCACTGAGCGAACTTCTGACAGCTAGTGTCGTGAGACGACTCACCCGTCGCAATACTTATTCACGTACGTGATGCACCTTAGTTTAATATAATGAAAATATTTAATCGTGACATAGCAGTGAAATTATATCACTATATAATAATTATAAACTAATATTAAACTACAATAGTTGTAACGCCGCCGAAGTTTTTTGAATGTTCGATGACAATGTTGACCTCTGAGACTGTGACTAGCCGCTTTGAAGGGCGCAGCGTGAGCTTTATGAACAACGTTTCGTTACGTACCGGGCCCGAGCCGAAATGAAATTGCAATAGTTTAACGCCACGGTCACATCACTATATTTCTCCTGCAACTCATTCTCTCCGTTTTTTATCGTGATTGTTTAAAATGAAATTGCAATTTCCTTTCGCTTCGCCGGGGCGGGGCGGACGGGGCGACGTCGACAACATTCATCAAACATTCAACTCTTTGAGCCGCGGTACCTGGCGCCTAGTACTCTAAATTGACGGAACGCAGCGACGTGACGGAAGTGATAAAGAGTTCGGTGTTTGGTGTGTTGTAGGGTCGCCCGTGTGGAAGCCGCGCGACGTGGCCGGCGAGCCCGCGCCGCCCGCGCCCACCACGCTGCCGCGCTCGCAGCGCCCCGCGCCCCGCGCACCGCACCTCTCCGCCAGCCGCAAGTCGCTCGCGCCCGACCACCGCCACTAGCCCCCTAGCCCACCACCAGCCCACCAGCCCATCCTACCACCGTCTGCTACTGAACGTTGTCGTTATATCTTCGGACTTCCAAAACGCGCTTCCTCATTTTCAACCCTTTTCCTCACTCACTTTCAATGATAACATAAATTATCTCATGTTAAGCTGTTTGTAGTTTCACATACTTTATAATAAATATGCATCGATATATTAACTCGTAACTGATTGAATTACTTCATCAACTTGACTGTCTCAAGTGAGTAGTTCATAAGTTATTCAGTAATGTTTTAATTTGTCTTATTTTTTGAAAAATGATCAATATTTATACTGATTTAAAAGCTACCACTTTCAGATCACCTACAAACAACATTACATAAAAATAATTTCTTTTGAAAAGATGATCTTTTGAAAATTTAAATTATAATAAATAATATTGGTATTACTAAAGAAATTATAAAATGATTGTTTTCACACTAATGAAGTAAAATGTGCTCTAATTAAATCCTTTAATTCCGATGCATATATATTATTAGATACAATTATAAATAGTTAGTACTACATATATAATATTATATTATGTACGATTGGGACAGTACACGCGACTGAACAATGGTGGTAAGAGGGAGGTTAAATGGGTTCCGCTACAAATTACACTCTTTTTATTTATTAAGAAAAATATATTTAAATTACATGAACACTGTTAACATTTTACAAAAAATCGAGGCATCAAGCTCAAATATGACATATTTGTTCAGTTATTTTTAAGTTTAATTTGTTTTACGCTCAAATGTTTTACAGTTTTTATATTCCGAAATGTTTACATTTGATATAATAATAAGACTGTGCGAGGTTCGTATGTGGTATGGACATGAGAAAGAAACATTTAGTAGAATAAACTTATGGCGGATTTGTACCTATAGTGTTTTATCAGATATTCGGGACTCGGCCGCGAGTGCGCGACGTAGCACCAGTTTCACATCAGGTTAACATTCATTCGAATATCAAAACCTACATTTTAATAGTCGCTAAGTTTTATTTATTCATGTTAGATCTAACATAAAACTTAATTAAGCCAATCTCATAAAATAAATGACAATATCAAAACAAATGAAATTGAAATTACAGACTTCACATTTTATTACATTTATTTTGGAAGATATTTGTTTTATTAATGTTAATATTTGAAAATGTAGTCATGGAATTAAATCAGACTATCGATATAGAGTACAATAGTGCTGTTTCGTGTTGTTTGTTCGACGCTACACTTTTAAATATAAATATATAAATAACCGTATAAAATCCGATCGATTAAAAAAATGTTTTATAATTACTTTCTATAACATATTTACGTAATATGACTATGATATGAGGTTTCTACTGTATTTGTGCCAAACTGGGTATCCGTTGTACCCGCCCGTGCTTTTTAATACTCACTGTTAACATAGTACTGAACATATATATGTATATCGTGGAGGTAGCTAGCTGTAATCTACTTGCGTTTCATTTGGTCACGTCGGCGTCGCAATCACGTACTACCCTATAGTTGAAATGCACTTTACCTTATGGGAAAATACACTAGGTAGTTTTGATAATTATTTCTCTTCGTGAACAAATTCGAAATTTCTATCATAGGTTAGGCGAATTATATAACATGTATTGTATCCATGACTCGGTTGGATTCGTTTACCGAATGACAAATAGACATAATTATTTGGTTAATGTATAGCTATTGAATTGTGAAGTTATTTAAAACCATGATAAAACTAACAACTGAACTGTGTTTTTTGTCTTTTATTTTATCCTTTTCACAGTATGATTATATACTTAAATTAAATTAATTTGAAAGATATTTATTTGCTTAGTAAATTTTTTAAATTAGGTATGTCATGAGTTTATATTATAACGCTGATTTTTGCTTCGTTTTAAATTTAATTATTAATAATTGAATGTAACACTTATAAGTTAGTACATATCATTGCAACTCCAGAGATGTTCAGTTAAAAGTTATATTATGGTTTTAAAAATATATTAAAGTTTACAGTCATTTTGAAATTTATTGTATATTATGTATCGATACTATGTAGATATTGTAATTATTTATTATTATTACAACACATTACACATATTGCAATTATTATATTTCAAATTTTACGTAACGTATCAGTTCCAAATTTGTTTTTGTGGATTAATTAAAATAAAACCTGTTTATTAATATACATATGTTAAAATATTCGAATTTAATAATTACGAACTTATACAATCAATTTATAGATATTGTTATACTAAGAAAATATAATTAATGAAAATGAATAAACAAATATGAGTGAATAATGAAATGAAGAATGAACTCATTAATTGCGATTGTATTTCATACTTCAATGACATTCGAAAGTAACGTAGAAAACTGAATGAATATTTAGAAAGACTTATTGAAGTAAAATACGAATGTAACTAATGTTATTGTAAGTATTATACTTTTATAATTTAACCTTATATAATTTGCTGCTTGGGTTCTATCATCACCTTCCCCTCCATTTTGCCAAACTACTTCAGATTGCACACGGAACCTGAAATATCCAATGGGAAGTATTTAACTGAAAAACGTTAAAGCGTTACGTTTCTTATCACTGCGTCGAAAATACCGGTAAAGGATTTGATTGATGTATTAATTAACAAGTTCATTTTATTAAAATGCCTAAATTAAAAGTGCCTTTACGTATTGTGAGAACGCCGAGTGCACGTTACTTTAGCAGCCAGTGTTGTGCCATCGGACAGTGGTTTGTCAAAATATTTATTGTGTTCATTATTTTCTCCGTTCTCGTAACTTTAGTGACTCTCCGATTTAATTGTAAATTGATGTATACATTCCTGTTGTTTTTGTAAGTATCGATAAGTTCTTTTTGTGACACATATTATGGAAATTACTTTTTATTGCTTATGAATAAATATAAAATGTATATCGTTGGTGTTTTATTTTACCCAAAATATACCTTCCTAGTCGTATACCACTTAGAAATAACTATGTATAAATTTAATATAATTGAAAGGCTCAAAATGATGTTGAGCATAGCTTGCTAATTCTAGTTTTTACTCCCAATTTTTCATAATTAATAACAATTGTTAAATAAAATAAACAGAAGCAAGATATATTTTAAGCCTTTCTGCCGAATTGTTGAAGTATTGCGTGATAAGGTCCGAAACGCCTCCAGACCATTGGTACCAGAGCGAGCAATATCTAAAAATATTAAATATTTCATTTCTCCATATAGGAATTGAACCCACAACCGACGCGTTTGTCGCACTCTTGTGCTCCTGCGCCACTAAATTAACACAAAAATAATGTCATACGAGTATAAAATTCTTGTGCTTACCATTCTGCTGTTAAAATATTTTTTTATAGAAACATGTAGATTAAGGTTTTCTAGTAACTTCAATAAAGCAACATTAAGGTTTAGTAAAATGTTTTATTTTAATTGTACATCGACGTCGATAAATTAAACTCGTAAGTGTCTTTGGAATGATAATCTTACAATTTGCTATTAAAACAGGATATCTAAATTGATATGAATGGAACATTGAAAACATAATTTTATATTTACAATAATGACCTCACAATGATGAAATTACATAAAACAATGTTTACTTCTACTTAAGTTTTCTGATGAAAATTAACTATGATTTTAGGCGTCCTCCATTAGCGTCGATTTTCTCAATTTAAATTACTAATCGTATATTCCTGTTAGAACCACTTCTCCAGAAACTAAAACTATGATATAAAAATTAGTTAATAAATAGTGGAATGATGTTTTATATCCTTTGTACTGTTAACGTGAACTATGAATATGCTCATCGACTTGACTTGTCACAAATACAGAACGACCACAAACAATTAGAACTTAGCATTAAGTAAGCTAAGTCTAGCTCGATACTAATATAATTCGAAGGAATAATAAATTCGTACGAAAGTATAATGATAATAATTATAAATGGTAAAGCTAACTCTGGTGGTAGACAAAATTGTAGGATAGTCAAAGGGGAAGCTCTATATTAAGTAAAACACTTAAAATATTTTATATTAGGTTCTGTACAACTCTCTACAGTATAAATTATAAATTCCTAACTTAAATAAATAACAATAGGACTATCTAAGAACATGTATATTGTATATACATTTATATTATGTGGCACAGACTACTTTTTTATTGTATTTAAACAAATATAAAATACTAAAGATCTGTGTCGCCCAGGCTCAAATGATATTGATGATATACGAGCTCGTATTGCTTTTTTGTGTATCAGATTAATTCACAAGCTTATTTTTGAACCTGAGAGATTTAGATTTTAAAGTTACGGATACTCATAGTAGATTTAAATTTTTTAACATTTAATAAAATAATTGTTTACATGACAACAGTTTTTAGATTCAAACCCGCCGGACATTTATTAATTTTACTACGGGTATGTCTTATATAAACATATTGATATATCATCAATATAATATTCCGTTATGTTGTTAATTATCAACTTAAGAGAATATTAAATTTTCAGATCATATTAAAATTAATTTAATGTTAAACAAATATTATTACCAGTTATAAATTATTTTATAATAGTGTTTTCTGACGTCCGATGAATATGATCTAAAACAGTGATGTCACGTGTGATACAGTAATAGACGGTGAGACTTGACTAAACTTCAATTTTGACTATTATCTACGTAACTACGTAACTGCTGTCACTCGCCAATTTTTCAGGAAAACAACAAGTTTTAGAAATAAATCGGTACAACAAAAGTATAGGGTATTCTCATAAATCTATAAACTCACACAAACGAAACTCTTTATATAATAAATGGCTTTGTATATATGCTATTGTTATTTATGATAGCCACATTTTGACAAAAATTTTATAATATTTTAAATATATAATAATACGCACGCTATTACATGTATATGTTAAATAATTTTTAAATAAGTTTATTATCACATCTACTCATTAATGAAATTCTCGGTTTATAAGAGTTTTCATTATGCTATTAACTATATGGTGTTTCATCAAATTAGACTAGAATAAAATTCTTCCACCTAATTTCATATTATAATAATTACATAAGGCACTCCTTTAATTTTGCAGAATTTTTCGAAAGAGGTTCACATACAGACAAGTTGATTATAGATTCCTTTCCTAATAACGAAGACCAATGGAAGTTAATTGTTAAAAAGACGCTTGCAAAATACATTCAAATCAATTCATACTTTACTAGTAACAGTAAAATAGTAATACTACTCGTAATATCTACATATACATATAAATAAATCAATAGGTATCTATTTCATAATAATTAAATGAGAAAATATCATAATTTTCAAATTTAAGAACAGGTACGGTACATAAAAAATATTAATAAGTGGAAATATAAAAATTACCTTTTGCAATGAGCAATATAAAAAGCTTACATTTGAAATAAATAGGTCCTTTTTAAAACAAAGAGTCCTTGCAACACGCTTCAGAATGAACTATCCAATTAATTGTAGTTGAATATTTAGAAGTTTGTAATTTGCGACTTTTTTTATGCAAATACACATTTATTTCAAGTTTATTGGACCCTAGCATTTTTTTTCAAAAAGCTGTCTTATTTATAATTATTAATCTCTTTAAAAATTTATCTACCTAAATATACTTACGTGACTTTCATTACTCATTAATAATTTCAAAATTTTTTTATGTTACCGCGCGGCGTCTTACTAACCCCATCAATTATTAATTCTAAACTATTATGAGAAAATAAAACACGTTTGAGTTTAATTTTCGGGCTCAAACGTTGAAATGTAAACTACAAATTTTTTTTTACATTTTTAACACTCCAAAAAAAGTCCACCAAAATAAATGTTTTTTTAAGGGTATTTTCATATTTTAAATTATGATAGCATAAGTTTAAAAAAGTTTAATACATTATTTAAATTAACAACAAATTTATTATTTTCTCCGTTATATTGTTATAACATTCGACTAGGGTTCTTATAAATTTCGTTAAACTCCCTGACTGAATATTGGTTTTCGTTGAGCTTACTGCGTATAGGTCGTTAACGCGACAGGGTCGTATATATTTGTCTAAACGTTGGTCCCTAAAATTGCTATTGTAATTATGATATCGATATCAATAGGTTCGGGATGAGGGACGCCACGCGAGCTGCGGCCGGGCTCTCCAATTAAAGGCACATTGAAACGTGATTTCTTTTTCTTTTCCTACTCGTTCTCATTCGAACCCCCATTTGCTGTCCATATTATTTATTAATGTCTTTCTTTTAAGGTCTTTCTAAAACTAGTCAAAGGGAATAACTAAATTTCTCTAATATATAATATTATATCATATGTATATCCATTAAAAGTCACCCCACTTTACTGGTGTCAGTGCTGACATCGTATATTTAAAAAAAATCGTATCACATCCTAGTTCTAAGATATTGAGATATCTTCGACATCGCTACTTCATTTTGGCAACGTGGTGGTGGAACTAAAAATTATCTAATTACCTAAAAGGCGAAATCGCCTAAAATTAGCACTAGCAAGAGGAAAGTATTCCTCAAAAATTTTCTTCACACTTGATCTCGCGAGATGTGGCCTGTGAAGTCCACTGCAACTCGGGCGGCCCTTCCCACTCGTGAAACGATTCGAACATAAAGTTGTCGGAGGAGTCTTCGGTTTCGTGGACGACCTCCGCTCGACTAAAAGCCTCAGCAAACTTACCTATCTCAGTGGAACCGAAAGCTTGCTGAAAAGCAGGTAATGGTACTACTGGAGGTCGTTTCTCTTCAGGGGGCGATCGTCGCTGCTCAGTATATATTTGGTCACGAACCGATCTTACAGCCTCCGGTGGGATTATATTTCGGCTCGGAAGCTCGGGAGTGTTGACATGTTTTTGTCCATTGTCTCCGTTATAAAGTGAGTCTTCGTACGTTGGGTACGGAGTAGACCTGCCATCTTGCGCGCATATTTGATTCTGGGGATATATTGACCCCTAAAAATAAATATAATATATTAATAAATAAGTCAAAAATAATAATTGTATTAGAGAATGAATGGAAGATTGTTTTAGCTAAGCTACATTAAATGATTTGAAGATATACCTTCATTAGGCGACAATCAGATGCGTAACGTTCTCGCGAGCACATGTTTCGAGAAGCCCAAGAACCATTCATAGCATTAGGCCCACTCCAACCACCTCCTATCACGCCCATCTGTAATATACAAAAATATATGTAAAAATTTCAATTTGTTATTTACTGAGAGCATTTATTAATTTTGCGTATGAAGTACCTGATAAGGAGACCACATCTGCGGATCGCAATATGCGGCACTGCGACCATTAATTCCACAATCTAAAGGTGGCTGAAAACAAGGATAGTTTATATAAATTTTAATATTTTTAGTTATTTAAAACTCTCTATACATACTTTAAACATAACCTAACTAAATGAAATTTACATTTTATTTGAAGATTTTCACAAAATATTTTTTTGTGACACAACAACACCAATATGTCATTGGAAATAAAAATGAGTTATAAAACTAAAAACCCGACTGCTTAAAACTAAAAAGAAAAACAATGTCAATAGTTTATCATGGATATCTGCTACTATCCCCGTGTAATAAGAGCAGAATAACGAAATAATAAACTTACTGAGAATAGTAATAAATATTATATCGTTATACATCCTAAACTGTTACTTAAAATTACTAATATTACTACTATTACTAAAAAATATTTTTGAATACGTATTTAAATATTTATCTTGATATAGTTCGCCGATTTTTTTATTATTATTTTTTCTGAATATATCCTTTTGTGGTTTTCACTGTGGCAAATTTGATTATTGTCATGTCTTTAATGACTCTTGCAAAGCTAAGTCAAGTCAATTGACGGAACTGGCATCAAGACCAGTCAATCAGTTTGGTCTCTATAACGCCACATAGCAACACACATACGTACATACATATATCTGTACTTGCATAGATGTTGGTAAACACATTACGCTCATCCGCGTCGCGCTGTCGGTTAAAAAAGCGCTGATCATCCAAGAGGTGCGGAGTTTTATATTTTTATTATTTCTTTTTATTTGAAATCAATTTTTGTGTTCTCTTATTAATTTTTGTGTCTTCTAGTTAGCACTAGTTACAAATTTCATACAAATTTCCACTTTAATACTTTTTTCTCTCTTCTACGCTTAATCAGAGATAGTTGATAATGAAGACATACAAGAATAGAATAGAACATAGCAGATCAATTCATCAACAATAATTTTTTTTTCAACATTTTTTTTCATATTTTACTTGAACATCACCTACATACCTACATAATAATTTAAAAAATATTATATAATAATAAACACGACGTGTGTACATTTCGTATTAGCTATAAACAAATATTTAAAGAGCGTGGTCTAAGAAGAGAATGTTTCGCGAGTATCGATTCAGTGGAGTGAAGCAAACGGCGCGTTACATAGCTGGCTGATGACGATAAACGGGCAATCGATAACATTCACTTGGCACAATCAATGCATGTTGCTAACTTTATAAACTACTCCTTTAAATGTTCTTACTTTATTTAAATACTTTTATGTCTCTATAATACTTCTATTTTTATATACTTGTTGATATCGTTATAACATTACCGTGTTCTATAATTACTTCATGGAACAAATGCCAATTTTGTTGTTTTATTAATATATATTGATAATAACACAAAAGGTTATAAAAGGTTATAAACGTTATAAAATTAATCGGTTAATTAAACAGTAGCCGTGTGTGGAGCATAGTTGCGGTGAGGACGGTCCAATCCTGGTAATATAGGTCAGTGTCAGAGGACAGCACCTCTCTGTGATATCAGTCGTACGCGTCGCTCTTTACGGTCCACTTTCAAATAATTGCTCTTAAGTCCGAAACTTGACAATATGAATTAGTTTCCAGTTTTTAGCAGCACAAGGGCAAATGTATGGATAGTGTTTCGAAAACTTTAGTTAAAATCATGTTTGAGCGCGAGCCGGTCATTGACTCGTAGCTATCAGTAATGCCAACAGATGTTAATTATAAACTTCACGGTTATCAGCCCATATCAATAGTATTATAGTTTTTACTAGTGTACGGAGTACATTAAATACACATATGACGTTGAATAACCATTCAATAATATCGACAGGCTTAATTTAATTAGTAAACAAGTTCCCTCTGTCCGTCATAATACTTAATATTAGGTAACGTTATATTATATTAAGAATTAATTGAAAAAATTTAAACATAAATATTCATACGCAGACGAAATTTCAACATGTGACATTTAAAAATGAAATTTCGGAAGGCGGAAGTAGTTTATAAGTAGTATTATAACGGTGTTATATTACGAGACAAGCACGGCACAAAGGCGCTAATGAGGGCGGCGGAGGGCGGCGGCGGGTGGCCGGGGCGGGCGGGGGGGTGCGGGCGGCGCGGGGTGGTGGCCCATGAAAGCTGTCAGCGGTTGATTTTTCCGAGTGTCGTGGGCGCGCTGATCGATAAGTCACGTGGGCCGCGCCGCGCTCGCCGCTCTCGCCGCGCTCGCCGCGCTCACCGGCCGCCGCTCGATAGTTGGCCTCCGCAAATCTCCCGCCACTACTCTAATGTACCGTATGACTAGTTTTCAACGTTCGAAGCAATACCTAATTGCTTACATCTTGTCTTTTATTATCTTAGGTAAGCCTAAGCGTATTTTTTTTATATATTTTAGATAATATTTTAAAAAAATTGTGCTTATTGATGACGGTAATCCTTAAGTTAGCAGTGCTATGATAATACATTTTAAAAGTTATAATATTCATATACACGAAAGTTTTACCGCGCTCAACATTATAAAAAGTTTTGTTTTATTGTTACATCCAGTTTATCCTGAATGGAGGCAGTACACAACTTTATATTGAATATTTTATTTGGATAGAGCTGAGATTGAGATTTTGGAATATAAACATATTCTGTAATATTAGTCAAAGAAATATCATTACTATATAAATAACATTAAATTTATAAACAAATATTTCAATGTTGATATAATAATATATAAACGATTCTGTATATACGTATAGAAAATACGTTCAAGTAAACAATTTTACCAGGACAAATCAATTTAATACTGAAGCATATGCTAGGGGTTCTTAAGAAGTTGCAGGAATTTCAAGATGTGACGGATGCAGTACTGCAACGCAGAAGTGCAGGGAGTGACGGACATCGATCGTGCCGCGCCGCCCCACCCCTTCATCACTAAACGCTATCTCATATATAGCTACATAACACTCTTTATATATGTATGTACTATACATGGTATGAGAATAATTCATCGTTTTAATCATAATTTATACGTAAAAGAATCTACGAAAATATTAAAAAAAACACTACCAAAAATATAGTATATATTTGTTATGAACAATAAGACATTAGTCTACAATGACATATTGAAATGTAACAAAGACATAATAAAGGTATAAAACAGAAACAGCTATAAATAGCATAGTAAACCGCAACAAGCCCGCCTCTACGTGCGCTCTACGCTTGTATAACCATAATTACCTAAACCCTAAGCTAGTACAGTACGCTTGGCTTGTTTTTGTATACTTTTTTCATACTAAACTGTGATTTTCATATAAATATAATAATAACTGCAACATTTATAATTAAATTTTAAATAATTTTATATCTCCCAAATAAAAAATAATAAATAAATTGTTTTTTTAAATTATTTTTAAACAAGTGGCTCTATCGTTTAAGTGCATTCTGCTTTGTAATAGAATAATTATTTTTATCTATAAAGATTTTGTGGCAATACGGGTTCATTTGTAACAAGTTCCTATGGTTTTTAAAAGCATATAATTTTTCTTAGAGCGTGACGTAAACGCAAATGTTAAAAGAATTATATATTTATAAAAAAATTATAAATGTATCATAAATATAATTTGTTAAATAATATTATACATATTTTTAATTAATTTTAAATTTAAGTAGGTTTACTTATATTTCACGCTATATGCGGGATATAGCGTGAAACTAAAAAATATTTAAAATACAACTTACCGTATGTGGTAAAGGAAGATGCGCAGGATGCGTGCGTAGCTCCCGTCGTGCCAAGGCCCTCCGAGTGCGCGCCTCCTTCAGCGCGTAGGCGCCATAGTCTACGACAGATGAATTACGAATTTACTAATTATTTACAATTACATCTAGCATGTATATTTTCGTAATTTTATATTTTATATATCCAAGGCATCCACGAATATGGTTTTATTACATTTCTATATAAAAATAGAAGCAGCTTGGATAAAAACATTTTTAGAGAAAGAAAAAAGAACTATAAATAAACTAATTTATTAATTTAGAATAATTATCCAACATTTTTATCTATCCGTATAACCCTATCCGTAAAATGTCTCTTAACATTTCGTATTTACTGCACTGAATAGTTATAACAATCAATTTATAAAGTTTATTAAACAGGAAGTAATCCTGAGAAGTAACAACCAGTCATTCATTCAATTTCATAAAGTTATCTGCGCATGTCATACGAATACATTCAAGAAAATATTTACATAGTATAATTTCGTCCTCCTACTCATTCTACGTATGTACAACTTCGACACGTGTTCTACGTTCTAAAATTAAATATTAATTATAATATCATTTCAGCTTCACGCAGTATCCCGCAAACAGCGGGGTAGGGAGAGGGAACCTAGTATTAAGACAATCCATTTCTATTTTTCCTCCGATTTCTAGAGGCATTGCGTGTTAAGTGGCGGAATTCAACGCCGCGCTTTCCCTCTACACTAGAACGAAGGAATGAAAATATTATATTTAATATTATTTCCTAGAGTAGAAATCAAATCCACAACCTGTCGCGTTTAAAGTAACACCTTGGCATTGTACTTAAATAATAATTTTCTCATCATTGATACCCCTCGCACTATATTCACATTTTCTTTTCTGAGACACCCCTAATGTAAATGATAAAAATTAAAATACAAATTGCTCACTGCCAAGCTCGCGCTTAATCGCGTGACTTAGAATACTATTTACATATTCATTTATTTATGCGACTGACGTAACTTAATGTTACTATAACTTAAATGTTTCAGTCAAATGACATATTTTATGATAAAATTTGAATAGAAATATTTTTATTTGGATCTTTTAAGAATGTGGGACGGAGTGTCTTAACACTAGGTTCCCTCTATCTATCCTGCTGTGTGCGGAATATAGCGTGACATAAAAAAAATCTTATAGTTGACATCGTGCATAATGAGACAATAATGACGAATACGTCAAGGAATGAAACGTGTGACGTAACTTGAGATACAAGTGTGAGGTGTAAGTTTCAGTAGTCACTAGTATATGTGGTCGTGTTGCAGTCTCTAACTACACGGACGCAGTCGCACTCGCGTAGCCTGTAAAGTTCATAGCGACAGCGACGCGGGTGTTAGCGCCCCGGTCAATATGTAGAGTGGCTGTGCGCCGTGCGGGCAATCAATCCCGCGCGGGCTGCGGGGGACCACCTGTAGCGCGCCCGCCCCCGCCGCCGCCCGCGCCCCGCCACCCGCGACATCGACACGTGAGGCAGACGGCGCGCGGCGAGAAGTCCGCCCAAGCCGCAACGTAAACATTAATTCTTAGTTCATTCTTCATTGTTCAGAATGTCGCCGCGCCACGCGCCACGCGCCACGCGTGCGGATTCCAATCTTCCGTATATTGGTAAACAAACTTTGGCACTCGATGATTACGCACAACACAAATATGTATAACTCGTGTACATTTTTTAGTCACTCGCAAGTAAAAATTGATGGTTGGAGTGTATTATGGGAATACAACATTTATTTCATTTGGCTTTAAAGTTCAGTAACTAAATATATATTTTTTCTAGTTATTGGCTTTATATAGCTTCTACGATAAATGTACACTTGTGCGAAAGCTAAATTTATTCGAATCACGCTTTAATTATATTATTCATTAATATCAATCATAATTATATCATTACAATTTCATATTTTTAAATGATTTTAAAAGTAAAATTCAAATATTCAAATAATATTTGAATTTGTTAAATTAAATAAAAATGATATTTAAAAAAAATCTATTAAATATAAATTGAAATTTATATACCAGTCCAAATAAAAATTACTGTATCGATAATGGACTATATATAATAGATTTATTGAAATTTTCCGATAAGTACCACTTAATTTATATATACAACAATCACTGCAAATGACAGCGCGTTCGTAGCTTAAAAATATTTACAGTCAAACCGCAACCGCTACTACATGAAGAGATAAATGGAGATAAATGTAATTATTATAACTATAATTACTAAGTTAAAAAAAATTGAATACGTTCAGTATTCCATTTTTTTTTTCAAATACTAATATTTAAAAAAAACTTTTAAAAAATTAATTACAACTGCTTAAGTATTTAATTTTATAATAATTATTGATACATTCTATATTTATCTATGGAAGAATAATCTACTATTATTACTTACTAGCTTTTCAAGTTACATTTACTTAGTTGTAAATGTAACTTGAAAAGCTAGTAAGTACATATAAAATATAGGTTTACCAACCCATAGGCATGGCATGGTCACTGTGGTGCATATGGTGCGGGTAGTCGTAGCGGTAGTAGCGCGCATAGGGGTCGTGCGCGTGCGGCGGGTAGTAGGCGTGCGCGTAGGGCGCGTAGGGCAGCGGCGCGTAGCCGTAGCCGTCCCAGGCGGCCGGGGCGCCCCCGCCCGCGTACCCGCGGTACTCGCCGTAGTTGCAGCAGTCCATGCCTGCCTGCGCCTACGCAGCCGGCAGCGCGTCCGGCCATGCTCGTCCGCAGCCACGCGCACTCGCACGCATCGCACTCGTGCGCTCTCTTATCCTACCTTATTTTGCTCTCTGAATGCATTACAAAAATCAACACCCCCCAAAAAAGTCCTATTTCGTCGACCTCCGAGCTCCCTTTAAAATAAAAACAATTGTAAACGGTGAGAACGTTTAGAAAAGTTCGATTCGTTTCGGCAATATAGGCAGAGATCGAGTGCAGTTTCGCGGCGGGAAACGGACGCGGGTGCGACGTTAGCTAGCGAAAAGAGGTCGGTCGAGTTTGCCGGCTCGGCGGTCGCCGGCCTGGGGCTGGCTGGGGGGGCGGGGGGCGGGGCCGGGCATTCAGAGA